>PITA01006650.1:28534-98318 GCA_004023965.1 Spilogale gracilis
AAGGCATAAAGAGAAGCAAAGGCAGAGATGGGACGAGCAGGGAGAATACTCCTGCCTCATCGGAGCCACCGGTTTTCGGGAGAGCGCGGCAGCCCCCACCTGCCTGTGGACTGAGCACATGAAGGTGAGAGAGGTCTTTGTGATTTCTTTATGCACCTGGAGGTCTGGGATGCAAGGCCAGATGAAGGGACCTTAATCATTGAGCCTTGTCTGTTGCCTCCCGAGTGATTCTATCAGGCAAGCATGATGGATGCTTCCTTCCAAGCACACGTAGTTATCTCTGACACAAGCCCCTACTCCGGTCCCTTTGAGAGCTTTTGAACCAGGGGCTTCTGATCCCCCCCTCCTCCACCTTCCAGCACAGCCTCCTAAGCATAAGATATGGAATAAGGTCTGATCCTGCCTCTGGCTTGACCTGTTGATTTCCACCTGAGGCTGCTGACCCTTCCTCCCTGAAGTGAGCACTGACCCATTCTTTTGGGGCCGTGCGGAATGGGGCTCCATCCAAGGGGCTTTGGGAAACCTGTTTCCCCGGTGGCCCCAAGCCCAGTCATCAGAAGCAATCAGACCCAGCTGTCCAGCTAATCTGTATGAAATAGGCTTCCTTCCCAGTAGAAATCAACAAAGTTTAAAATAGAAGGGACCGTAATCGGAAACGAAGCTATAGAGTTCTGTGTGTGATGCAACAGGCAGAAACATCCGCATGGAAAATATTAAGTACAAATTACATAGCTCCCAAGCATGTGAGCCAGGAAAAGAAATGATTTCCTTGCTTATTAAGCATGTTTGTGGGCCGGAGAGTAGCCAGGTGGGGACATCTCTTCTGGAAGGTTTAAACCTCTCAACAAGAAGAAGAGACATAAAAGAAGAACAACAAAGATGGAGGGAGAGAAAAGAGGCCATAGTCTAACGTAGATGCAAAAGAGAAACAGATACAAAACCTCCGAATTCTGTGCAGTCAGGGGATGAATCAGTTGGAATAGGTCTATTTTTAGTTTCCAGGATCTGCTGTTACATTTTGCCTGGCATTAATTAGTGTCACAAGCATGTTTAATCCACTAGTTTGGAAGGGCCTTGGCATGTCATTCAGACTGGGAGGGGCCGACCCTCATGTAGGGGTGCTCTGTGGTCCTACAAGTCTGTCTCTGACACACATGTGTCCAGAATGTTCTGCTCTCTGACCTTGCCCTCTCTGGGTGTATCTGTTAATCTCCTGGCTCCAGCCCTTGGATATCTGGCCACTGGCCAAGGGAGAATTGTGATTGCTATGCTTTGTTTTTCGAAAAGGAAAGGCTGTACAAGCTGAAATTGGGAAAAAAAAAAGATGTTGGATCATGGCTTGGATAAACAAAAATAGCTTTGGGGGCAACTCTACCACCACAAAGAAGGGCAAGACCCTCAATCTCCTTATGAGGAAGATTTTGACAAACTAGATTTCATAACAGAGGAACATATTTCAGTGTGGTTTAGACAAAGTGTAATATTTTAGTAGGAACTAATTATGGGGCTAGGTTGATCACATGTTGGCTGAAATAGTGTGTGAGGCTAATTACCCTGAAAAAGCCTGTTCATGTTTCAGAGCTGAGGCTGTAAATGTGAAAAGCGGTTTAAATGTAGGAGTTACCATGAGCATGGCACCTTGCTTTCCGAGTGATAAGAGGACACCAGCCAGGCTGAACAAGAGGCAAGAAGGAGAAGTGGAAGGCCAAAAGGTAGTGGAGCTATTGAGACAACTGTTTCTATACATTTGCAATAATTATTAGGTTAGTTTAAAAAGCGTGAATACATCATGACCTCTAATGAGAAGAGACATGCCTTCTACTCTCATACATTATTCAGAATATTCTCTTGCTGTCCTAGAGTCAGACTGAGTCACTGCTAATTGTTCACTACCATTTCTCAAGTCCTATGTATAGTCTTCCTTTAGTTTACAAATTGCTTCTGGTTGGCCCATCCAAGACAGGAGCACAGACTGTCTCTTCAGAGTAGGCTGAGAGAGTTCCCAGGGCACATGGCCGGCTTCTCTGTTGAGTGGAGAAACAGGATCTAGATGAGCATTGGCCAAATCAGTTTTCGGTCCTGAAGAAGCAATGCCACCACTGAGTTTCTGAGATTCTTGAGAGAAGGGTCAGAGAGTATGAGTTAAGCATTGACCTTGGGTGTCAAGTTGTCAGGCCCTACCCATTCCATCCACCCAGATAGCTGATTCAAGGGTCCTGAGCCCAGCAGTCTCAGTTATGTGTGTCTGCCCTCCTGACCACACCATGCTCTTTGAACACTGCTGATCACATCCGTCACCCTGGGTGCCTTTGGCCTGGCATCTTCAGCAGGCACAGTTGGATTATTCTTGGCTGGAACACCTGTGTTCAGCCATGGCAAGAGGTCATAAAGGGGAGCTAGTGAATGGTGTCTTTCTAGGTAATAAAGTTGTCTGCCTCGTCTTACGCCAGCCATGTCTGTGGCTGCAGATGTACAACATGAGTGCCTGTCTTAACGTGTCACACAGGCAGGTGGCCTTCAGACTTTTGCCCTGTTTGAGACCTGACCAGAGGCTGCCATTAGAAAATCAAATGAAATCTTCCTTTGGTGCCCAAAGCCCATAGAGTTCTTTGATTACTTCATGATTCTTTTATGCACAGCGAGGTCTCATGTACACAATCAGATGAAGAGATCTTAATCATTGAGTTCTGTCTCAGTGGTAATCAGAGTCCCAAGTAGAGAAGGGCCTACTTTTGCCTGATGTTGTGCCAGGGAAAGGCTTTACCTGCATTTACTTATTCAGTCCGTACAGTGGCCCTGTGTCTGCGAGGATGGCATGCTCTCCTTTGCTGCTTTAAGAAGGAGGAAGCCAAAAGTTTTATGTTTTATTTTTAGCGTTTTATCTAGAAGTATGAAAAATTGGCATGGCACTCTATGGTATTTCCATCAATCTTACTATAAATTAACACTTTCCTCTAAAAAAAAATCTTGAAACTTGTTACTCCTTGTAGGTACATGCTTACTTGTAGTGTCACTAGGTGGTACTTCTGTGGCACTCTGCCCATTCTAGAAGAACAGGAAAAGCTCGAGTTCAGCACATTAGAGGGTCAGACTGCAATGCCCTGAGTATAGAGCCCACCCTGTCCATGCACAGTTCGTGCTCAAGTCTTCTGCATTTGATGGCAACTCCCAGTGAAAGGTGGGACTCCCTGAGCCCTGTCCCTTCCTGTTAAGCCCAACCCCTGAACAGAAATTAGGAACTGGACATGTGATCACCTCTGTGCTCTGCAGAGGGTCCCAGTACACTGGCATGTGGTGGGGGAAGTTGGGCAAAGGGCTAGGGGGAGGAGGCTTTCATCCCATGGGGGCAGGGGTTCTCCAGGGAGTCCCCAGAGTGAGAGCCTCCCTCATAAGCAGCCCCTGCCCACAGGCCCTCCCTCTTCCTCTGCGACCTGCCATGGGCCTCACATCCTGAGAGGAGCCCTAGAAACGGGCCCTGTTGATGCAAACACATGTACCCTTCACCACAGGAAACGTGGCCTCACGTTCTCGGTGATAACCACCAGGCTCCTCACAGAGACCAAAGAGGAACAGATTTTAGATTTTAACTAAATTAGGAGACACGTGTCCGTCCCCTCCCTCTTTTCCCACCGCCCCTCAGCAGTTCTCAGTTCACCTCCCATGTAACCTCTGCTCTCCCCATCCAACTTCGGAAGCTGGACATTTAGGAAACAAAAGTCCATGTTCTCTGGGTATAGGTAAATGCAGTGAGAAGACAGACAATTAGTAACAGTGGCAGGCAGTGAGCCTTGAGTCCCAGGTAGGGTCGTCAGATAAAATACAGGACCCCTAGTTAAAATAAAAATTCCAGGTATGCAACAGATGCATTTTTGGTACATGTCCCAAATGTTGCCCGGGACATGCTTATACTAACATTTTATTCAGATTTAACTAGGGATCCTGCATTTTTATGTGTTTGCTACAACTAGTAACCATAGCACAGGGAACCCACCCTTCAAGGCTCAGAAACTGCTTCTGGGCAGAGTTTTGGACCAACGTCACCACCCAGACTTACTTTTTGGCCCTCCAGAGCCATAAGGCAACTGGCTGCAGGCAGACCTCAACATTTTCTGTGCAGGAAGATCTCCTTGGGTCTGCCCGGTGGAGGTGTAGGCTATTATTTGTCATTCAGGGGAGAAACTGAGGCCCACAGTGGCTGCCGTGAGTTGCCAGGCACTCAGAGTCAGCTCTTGGCCCATCTCACTGCATAGTACTTTCTGGCAGTGGGTGGTAAGCAGCACGAATGCTGAGAAAAACCGGGCTTTGGAGGAGCGGTAATAACAGGTTAGTTTGGAAGTGCTCTGTGCAGAGATGGGAAGGCTGTGTCAACACATGCAAATTATATGCAAATAAACTTGGCCCCCCTCACAGGCTCACCTACCTGATGGGACCCCTGTGAGCATAGCCCCTGTCGCCCTGGCTTTCTGGTAAGGCAGGTGTACCTGGCTGAGCCCTACTGGGCCCCTGTCGAGGTCCACATTCCCGAGGTACATGTGGGCTAGGACAGGAGGCGTGTGTGTGCGTGAGCGAGTGCACACACACATATTCTCTCGGCGCAGCTGGCTGAGGATGCAAGGAGGCTGGCGTGGAGGTGGACGCGTGAGGCTGGAGGAGCATGTTGACATGTGTGTGACTTGCCACCTTGAGCTGTGCACGCCTGACAAGCCGCATGGCTCCTATCTCCTGGAATGACCTCTCCTGAGGTGGGAGTCAGCTCCTTTAACTGGGCATCCTCCTGCTCAGATGGCCGGCCCTGGAGATGACCAATGAGAATGATCCTAGCTGTGACAGCACTGTTGACGTTTGCTAAGGCCTGGAGGTCTGCCTGTTCTCTGGTGAGCACCTAGTACCTCATTTTCCTGAAGGTGCCTGTGCAGTGATTGTCCCTGCTTGACAGACAGGTAGACGCACAGAGGCTTTGGAAGGTAAAGTGACTTGCCAACGGCTGGTGAGACACCCAGCTGAGCTCGGCCCCAGGTGCCACCGGCTCCTGCGCTCTGCCATCCGGCCAGGTGAATCACTGCCTGCTGAATACAAGAAGGTATCTGCGCCTCAGAACTGGGCGCAGGCTCTCTGAAGGGGGAGCACTGTCTTGAGAAGTTCTTTATGGAGATTTGCCCTGGTAGAACTGAGATCGTTTGGGGTTGGTACTGTCTGTATCAGTGTGGTTGGCCCAAGACGTTTGTGCCATCTGAACCCCTCCTCCAGCCTTGAAACTGGTGACAAAGCAGAAGGGTTCCCAGTCTGTGGGGTTTACATCATTCTCCAAGATGGGCTCTGAGCACAGGGGGCATTCATGGGGAGTGAGCTGCCTCTTGCCCTGTCTCTTGTTGGCTGAACGAAGCAGCTTGGTTTCATGGCTTTGCATGCTGGTGGGGCCAGTAGCCTGGGTCTAAAGGGTGTCTTTGCTGATGCCAGGCTGAGTATTTGGGTCAAGTTGCCTCACCTGTGTGAGCCTCCTTTTCTGCACCTGTGAAATAGTGTTCATGATGGCTGCCTACCTCACACCATAGCTTGGAGGCGTGGTTGGCCTATTGCCCAAGAAGTTTCTGTTGTTATGAGTTATTGCTGGTGCCACCTCAGGTGCCTCAAGGGGCACAGTGATGCAAAATGTGTGGCTCTCACCTTTGAAGGTCCTAGAACTCAGGAAACCAGGCTAAATTCATTGCAGTGGGAGGTGGGTAAAGATATCCCCCTAAGTACCACAGTCCCTGCTGAAGGGACTGCTTCCAGCTGGGGGGACCCTAAGGCCACTGTTGGGGAGGCAGCATTTGGATTTATCTCGATGAGCAGTAAGTTGTGGGAGCTCTAGGCTGAGGGAGTGGCATAAGCAGGAGTACAGGGTGGGGGGCAGTCAGAGCTGTCCAGTTTGGGTGGACGATTCATCCATTGACTCATTCGTGTAGGGCAACAGCCTTGAAACTGGTGACAAAGCAGAAAGGTCCCCAGCCTGTGGGGTTTATATCATTTAGCATGTAACATTTCATTGGAACTGTGGTGAGCATGGGGTTCTGACTTGGTCAGGGAGCGGGCATCCCAGCAGGCTCCCCCTGAGGAGCTGGGAACTGGCTGAGAGCTGAAGGGTGGGTAGGGGGCAGTGACATGGGCTGGAGCATGAGGAGCTGCATGGCCAGCGGGGCTAGGATGCAGAAATAAGAGAGGTCTGGGGAGGAATTAGGGAGGTGGCAGAGGCTGGTGCCTGTGGTCATGCCGGTGGAACCGATCACCGAGTTCAAAGAGCAACCAAGGGGTTGTCACCAGGATGAAGTGGTGGATGTGACTGTGTGTTTGGGAACCATCTCCTTGGCTGTGGCATGGTGGGGAGTGGATCTGTGAGGATCCAGGGTGAAGGTAGGGAATGGCTTTCACCAACTGTGGCCAGTCTAACCAAAATCCTGCTTGGCCACCGTTGTCATCCCCAACCTGCTGCGCGGCTCCCAGCTTAGCCCCTGGAGCAGTGTGTCATGCAGACCCTGTTCCTGAGTTCACCCATCCCTTGGCCTCCCCACCACCTTCCTTGGGAGAACATGTGCGTTGGCTGCTAGCCCAGACACTCTTGAGTTCTTCCCCTTGGAGCCAGATTCTGTGCAACTGGATCCAAGGAGAACAGGAAGGAGTCCGCAAGGTATTAAGCTGCTTCAGACCCACTAGTTGACTTTGGAGGAGGTGAGGGCTGATTTCTGTTTGGCTCTCCTCACTGGGCCAGGCACATCTGCACAGGCGGACTTCCCAGGGAGCAGAAGGCTTGGCAGGAGGAGAAGATTGCTTCACTGAGAGAGGCCCACGAGGTGAAGAGCTTAATTGTGCTGGATGCTGCCCAGACAGCTAGGGTCTCTCAGTTGCCAAGACCTGATTGGGAGGCTGGACGGACATGTTTGCTGGTCCCCAGGGCCCACCAACACACCCTATGAAGGGTAGGTCAGAGGTGGGTGACCCTGCAGAGGGACAGGGACTTTGTGGGAAGTTGCCTAGGCCAGCAAAGCCTCAGAGAGGGACGTCCTGCCCTGCTGTTTCATGCTGCAGTGAACTCCTTTGAAAAAGCCACAGGCAGCACACTGGCTTTCCCCTCACAGCTGGGAGGCCTTGCTCAACAGTTGCTTACCAAGCATCTACTTGGGGCTAGGCTAAGAAAGTTAAACTTCTGTTCCTGTTATCGAGGAGTGCAGAAAGTCATGTGTAAACTGATCATGACAGCACTCCATGCTGAGTGCATGAGGAGGGATGTGCCCACTGCCATGGGACCCTGGAAGGGCGGGGAGGTCCCCACAGCCTAAGCCAGTTGGGTCATTTAAAGGAAGAAAGGAACATTTAAACAGCCTAGATCCATTCTTCCCATGCAGAGACAGGGAGACATGCATCTCAGAGAAGGGAGTTCTCTAAAGATGCATATATGCATAGTCACACCTCCTAGTAAACCCCACAGGATGAGTGGCTAACCCTTTTAGAATGGACACCTATATGGGCTAGTCTCAGAGCAACTTCATGAGCACCAGATCCAGGGCAGAAAACAATAAGTGATTTGATAATGCATGCTTCTTTGCTTGGATTTTTTTCAGCCCTGGGAGGTAGAATAGCCCACAGTAGCACTTGTAAAATTTCTTCTTTCTTCTTCCATTTACTTTCTCTCGTGTAGACTCTGAAAAATTCCTTCTTTTGTTCTGACCCTGCTGTTTCTCTCAGTTGCTCTCTCCACCTCCACACCTTGTCTGATGCTTCTTAAGAATAAAATTTCTCCTGTGGCCCAAAAAGTTCTGCCTCATCTGCTGTCTGCCCACCTTCTGGCCTGTCTGCTAGCTCTCTCCTTTTTGCTGTTGCCTCGTGTGCCCTTAGCCTTCTGCTGGTCTTAACCTGTTAAGGGAGTGCTTGCCCCAGGGCCTTTGCATGTAGTACTTCCTCTGTCTGGAACCCAATGCCCTCATGTTTCCTCATGGCTGAAGCTTTCTTCTATTTCAGGTCCCTTCCCAGGCTTGCTCCTCCTTCCCTTTCCCTTACCCCTCATCAGACCACTCTCAGTTTTCTGCTGTCATCACACTCATTTCTGTCTGAAATTACTCCTCTCATTAATGTGTTTTTGTGGTTACGATGATGTCTCTCACTAGAATGTCAGCCTCATGAGTGCAAGGACTTTATCTGTCTTATTCTCCCCTGATCCTTTGACCTAAAGTTTGGAACCTGGTTGGTACTCAAGCAGTATTTGATGAATATGTACCTGTTGAATTCAAATTCCCAGACAACTGGATGGGGTAATGTCTTCTTTTTTTCATTGCTTTTTAAGGGTTAATATCTGCCTGTTTGGACTTTGTCCTTAATTTCTTCTCAATTTTCTTGATTATGTTGTGCATCACATGAAAGAGTAAAGAGTTGTTAGTTAAGACAAAATCCTCTCAAGGCAGTGGGAAGTGAAGGGGCAGACTGGACAGAGCAGGTCAGGAGAGCAGGCCAGGTTGGCACATATACCTGGGTGTGCGTCTGGATCTACGTGTATGTGCAGGGAACACCAGGACAAAAATAGTGGCAGCCAGAGTTTGGGGTTGCAGGGAATGGCATGGGCTTTGGTGAGAGGTGGGTTCTGGTCCCTCTTCTGTGATCTTTACAATGAGGAGGTGGCTGATTGGTTTTAGTTCAAGTACAGAATCTCACTGGGAATGATTTCCTAGAGGTCCAGATAAAGAGGCTTCCAATGCCTAGCTCTGTGGGGAAGAGTGCTGTGACCAAGTAGCCATGGGTCCCAGGAGGGGAGGGGACTTGACTGTACTTGACATTGCTGGGTTACATGATCCTTGAAGTAGCTTTCTCTCTAAATTCCAGGAGCCCTCATCCATTGGGAATGCTAAGAGATGGGATGGGGACTCTGAATAAAGGTGAATTCTCCCACATTGGGAGACCTCATCTTCAGCCTGGTCTTGAGAGATGTGCTGAAAAAGCTCTCCTGAAGGTAGGAAGTGATGGGAAGTCTGAGGAAGGTGTGGATGAGGTATGTTTTCCCTGGTACTCAACCAAAGCCCCTGAAATTCCCAGCACTTAAATGCAGGTCAGGCCGGTTGCTGGAGGTCTCTGTGCTGCTGGAGGCATGACTTCCCTCTGGTTGTGGATGAGACTCTGGACTTTGGCTTTGGAGGGAAATTGGGTGGCTTACACCTTGAGCTCTACTTCTTTCCAAAAAGGCTTTGGGGGAACTTACAGTAAGAACACAGCCAGAGGATAGGATAGTGGGAAATAAAGCCAGAATGTGAGATCAGAGGCCCCCAAGGGAAGAGAAAACCAAATCTCCAGGAAGGTCTAGGGTCTCTCAGGCCAGGCCTTGGATTCGAGGAACAATCATCATTTGGTTTCATAAGGACAAAAGGATTCTTGGCTTGGAAAGGGAGCTGGCAGAGGCTAATATACAAATCTGTGTTTTAATCTGTTTATTAAAATGTTTAAACATACTGTTTTTTGTGAATACATCCAAAAGACACTGATTAGCCAGTCTCCCAAGTGGTGGGGTGCGGTGGGGTCTTTTAACCCTGCCATTTTGTTTCCCATCTGGACCAGTGAACTCTTCCTTTTAAAATAAAAAAATAAAAATAAAAAACAAAGTCCTTACATAAGAAACTTTTTGGAAGTTTTGGGGGTGGGGAGAAACCAGTTTTTCTTATTATAACTAAAATGTAAGGCTTTTCTTTCTGCTTTAAAAAATTAATCTACAAAAACTGGGTGACGCCAGCAAGATCACTTCAGGTGCTGGAAATGATTTCATTTTTACACTCTGTGATTAAAAGTCTGATAGCCAAGTGCTCAAGAGCCACATCACGCCTTCCTAAATAGGGATACAATTTGTAGGAAGCAAAATGCCCTGCCTTTCCCTTGCTTTTCGTCTGCCACTCAGCCAGCCAGGGGCGATGGTTTGGGGAAATGAAAGGCAGTTGGCAATTACGGTAGGAGAACATCGGATGTAATGGGCCCTGGGAGGCTTTGTACCTTTCCCCCGCCACCGCAATCACAGCCGGTGCAAGGCGGGAGCCAGCTTGATGGAGCCCTCTCCATCAGCATGATGGGAGCTGTTCCGGAAAGGTCAGGGAAGGGGGGCATTTATTCCCAAATAGCCTCTGCTGCATCAGAACAGTTTGGGGGAAACTGGCTTGTGAGTCACAAGGACATCATCTCAGTGAAGTTTTGCCTGGTATCTCTCAAAAGACTCTTAAAAGAGCATAATGCTTAGGGAGTTATTTAATGGATGTCACAAAAATATATGAGGCCCACATCCATTAGTCGTATTATAGTAATGGTACTGTTTGGGACACATTAAGTAGTAAAAGCAAGTCAGTTTTGAAGAAATCTGTTGTAACTATAAATAAAGGTGTGCACAGCTTGGTGCTGAGGCACACTGTGGTCCAGCCCCTTCCTGTCACAGCCCCCCTGAAGGGAAGGGCGTTGGTCCATGTCCCCCAGAAAGCCACTCACAAAGTCCTGGCCAGGGCTGGGATGCGGCCGCCAGCCCAGTGCACCTTCCACAGTCCCACAGCGCCTCTCTCCTCTGCGGAAGGAAGGAAGGAGGTGGGGGAGAGGGAAACTCTCGGTGGGAATCAAGTTTCCATTTCAATTATTCAGCTGATCCTTGACCCCCATTACCATGGATAATCAAAAATTGGCTGGATGCATCATGTTTTAAATAAAAACACTGTTTAAGTGGCCCCGAGGACGTGCAGACAGATAATTGCATGGGGCACTCGTGCAATTACCCCTCGGGGGGGCCCTTTTCTATCTGCACAGAAATGAGAACAGCGGCCGTCAGCATGAGGTCACACATCTGTGGAGTGCTCCTTTCTGAAGGGGCTCGACAGGTACACCTCATTTCCCAGCCCACATGAACTGTGATTACAAACCTCTTCTGACAGTGAGGACAGTGGGCAGAGGACGTGGAGGGCAGCTGAACCCCCAGATGACTGGGCTTGAATGCAAATCCGAGTATGTGTGTCCCTGAGGTGACTTGTTGTAGAGCCTCAGAGCTGGCTATCCCACTGTCCTCTCCCCCCCCCCCCCCAAGAGAGGCCATGCTCAGCCTTCTGCATCTGGAAGGTCTTGCCTGGTTTGTGCAATTTGTAAGGCTTTCCATGCAAGGTCTGGGTTTTGTCCCAGGGAGCGGGGGATTTGAAAGGGCTTGTCCCTCAGCAGACGCTGCCTGAGGGCTGCCTCTGTGCCTGGCCCTGTGTAGACTGTGCGGCTGGGTGTGTGCGAGGGCCTGGCCCAGAGGAAGCACTGGCGGCACCCAGGGCACGCAGCCTGAGAAGAGCTGTGTTTGCAGAACAGGAGATGGGCTGTGCATGTCCATCTTGGGAGAGTCTGCAGAGAGGAAGGGGTGGTCTCTGTCTTGCTCGGCCTTGTGTGGCCTTGGTTCTTTATATACTGTGTTCAAATAAACACATTCATTTATTTGGTGGATACTTTTGGTACTATGACATGGTGCTAGGTAGGTGCTGTTCTAAGTCCATTCAGTGCTTTGTAGAGGGCCAGCAGAGGTGGGGCCGAGAAAGGCAGTGGCAGGATGTGAGAAGAGAGGCAGCCCTGGGGTACCAGTCTGGCAGCCGCTGTTGACTTGACTTGGGAGGCAGTGGGAATGACTTCTTTGTGCCCTGCTTGCTGGGGAGGCTGGGCCAGTCCCCAGGTGATCTGGGGTGGTGAGGGGCCAACTACAGCCAGTGCCTCTCCCTTCCTCTTTCAGCCGCGGGATGGTATACTCGAGGAGTAGGGACTGTCCTGAGATAGAGCCCCAGAGACAGGGGATCATTATGCTTCTAGCTGTGCGTTCTCAGCAGGAATGTATGTGTGTGTGATTCTTCCCGCCTGGTCTCTCTTGGACCCCGGGGATGTCCGGCATCTCCTCCCGGTTCTGCTGCTGCTGCTGCTTGTAGCCACACAAGCTAGCCTTGTCTCAAGAACAGTCCTGGGAGACTGTGGTGTTGCCAGATGAAACTTGCTCCTGGCAAGGGAGTGATAGATCTTTTCTGTTTGTTTCCTTGGGAAAAAAAAAAAAAAGGCTGGAGAAAGCAAGTTCACCATTCTTTGGAAATTATGTTTCTTTTTTTGGTGACTATTGCCAATGCCGAGCTCATCAGCTGTCTGCACCTGATCTGGAGAGTTAGGTCATGGCGCTCAAGAGCTTGACCAGGGAGTGATTATTGTTGCATCGAGGTAGGAATCATGCACCATGAAATCCATCCTCTGGAAGTGTACAACTGAGCAGTTTTTAGTATATTCACACAGTTGTACAATCACCACTATGACCTAGTTCTAGAACATTTTCAGCACTCCCAAATCTTGTACCCATTAGTAGTCTTTCTCCCAGCCCATTTTGACCACAAATCCACCTTCTGTCTCTGTGAGGTTGCCTGTTGTGGATATTTTCTAGAGATGGAAGCCCACAACATGGGTCTTTATGTGTCTGGCTTCTCTCACTTAGCATAACGTTTTCAAGGGTCATCTGTGTGACAGCAGGTGTCAAGACTTCATTTCCTTTCTGTTGCCTAATGGTGGTCTGTCCATTGTATGGATATTTGGATGTTTATCAGTTCATTGCCAACATTTATTTTCAGTCAACTCCAAAAGGTGTTTGTTTTTGTTTGTTTGTGGTTTTTTTTTTTTTTTTTTTTTGCTCTTACAGGAAACTTTTTCATTAATTTATCTTTTTTTAATTGTTTTTTTTTAAAGATTTTATTTATTTACTTGACAGAGATCACAAGTAGGCAGAGAGAGAGGAGGAGGAGGCAGGCTCCCTGCTGAGCAGAGAACCTGATGCAGGCCTCTGTCCAAGGATCCTGAGATCATGACCTGAGCCGAAGGCAGAGGCTCTAACCCACTGAGCCACCCAGGCACCCTCATTCATTTATCTTTTTTTTTTTTTTAAAGATTTTATTTATTTATTTGATAGAGAAACACAGCGAGAGAGGGAGCACAAGCAGGGGGAGTAAGAGAGGGAGAAGCAGGCTTCCTGCCGAGCAGGGAGCCCGATGCGGGGCTCGATCCTGGTTCTCTGGGATCATGACCTGAGCCGAAGGCAGTTGCTTAACCAACTGAGCCACCCAGGCGCCCCTCATTCATTTATCTTAATGAAGAGTATTCAGACTGTAACTTTGCAGAAAAAAGGCAAATCAAAGTCCTCTTAGGGTATAGAGACAAATTTGTCCTTGAAGACTTTCTTAGACAAGACTGGGGATGCATCTGGGCCAGGCCCCTCAGAGAATGGGAGTGGTAATGCCCCAGGGAGCCTCACCCCTTCCTGCTTTGGTCCCTCCTTTCCAAAGTCCTCAAGCTGCCGGGACCCTCCCCCATGGCCAGTAAAGCCCTTGTCTTCACCGTGAGAGCTTGGATGTCTTTTTGGCTCATGCCAGCTTCTGTTTCCAGTATCCCCCATGCTCCCCTCACCCACGACTGCCTGTGGCCATCTTTCTGTTGGGGCAGTGGAGCATGTGGAAGTTTTTGGCCTTCGTGAACTCTGGTCTTCCCAGCTTGCCTCTTGCTGCCATTTCTGCCCATCAGACACTTCCACATCTGGCAGTGCCCAGCTCACCTGTCTTTTCCTCCAGAAAGGCTCCCGAAAACTTCTTCCTCTGGACTCTGACAGTTTTGTCTGTCTGTTGTGGCCAGGGGTGTTTCTGACAATATTTAATAACAGAAGAGGTGGAAGCGCAACAAATCAGACCAGATGGTGTCAGAGCCAGGCAGATATTTACTCCTGGCTGCTGGAGTAAATGCAGATGCACTGGGGGCTTGGGGGCGGCGAGGGGCATTGAGGTATGACTGTGCCACACAGGCCAACTGAGTTCCATCTTGTTCACATGGACTAGTTGCATCAGAGCTGGCTCTGCATTAGTCACTTTCCTATTTTCAACTGTACGCTCCCTGTGGCCTCTGACACAGCTGGTGAGGTGCCTGCTCACGGATGCTGCGGGGGCGGGGAGTGGAAGCCACGTGAATTTGCGCCATTTGGTTCTTCCAAAGTTTAGCTCACTCAGCCAGATGAAATTTGCCCCCAAACCCAACCTAGCTGAACGTAAGTCTTAGATACTTGACCAGCCAGACATGCCTGATGGCAAAGTGGGGCAAGGAAGCCTCCATCTCCCAGTGAAAACTGCCGCATTCAGAGCAACAGGACGCAGGCCTAAAGGAATTAATATGTCCCCGGTCCACATGGCCAGAGTTGTATCTGGTCAACCCTGTCTCTCTCTTGAATGCACTTCTTTCCAGTAGTGCACCCCATTTTGCTCTCAGCCTCCACCTCTTAGAACAGCTGTACTTTTCATCCTCCATTGCTGTCATGTTTGCTCTTTCCAAAGTTGTGGGGAAAGAGGGAGACTCAGTGTGGGTACACAACTTAAGGGGCACCCAAAATGCAGTCATTGGGACTGTAGTTCACTGCAGTGTGTTACAAATAAAAATGAATGCAAATGGTTTCAGGTTGAACAAAGTATCAAAGTTGTAAGTGGAGAGAGCACCACAGAGATCCTTGTGAGGTCTCCCACCAGCATGACCTACAGTGGAAATGCTTCTTCTGGACCCTCAGGAAGTTCCAGGTATGCATGTGGAGGCTGTGCGGATGCTCTTTCCAACTCCACAGCCAGGAGGAGGACCACACTGGCTCTCCTCCTTACCAGTCTGCCCAGAAAAACCTCCCCTGTGGTGTAGAGGGCCACACACCCTCATTTCCAGGGGGCAGGCTCTGTTTATGGTTTGTTAGATCAGTAGTCAAAATTACTAGATGTGGGCTGTGGCTCTGTTTTTTGCCCTGTCTGTGTCTGTCTCTTCCTGTTTTCTGAGGGCTGCTACTGTGACATTAAGTAATGCATAGAAAATAATGTACTTCCTATTTCTGAGCCAGCCCAGGTTTCGTCTCTGCTTGAGTCTCCTCCATGCTGCTCAGAATGGTGCTTTTCTCAGTTAAACACAGAGTTGACTCAAAGGCCAAGCGATGGGGGAGCCATTCTCTTTTGCTTTATTTTCTAAGATGCAGGGACCATCTCTCTCTGTGTTGAGATGCTGCCTGCAGAGTGGGGATGGTGGAAAATGCCTCAGACACCTCAGCAAAGAGTCGCAAACTCCCTACATGGAGTGGGAGTAGGGTACGTGAGCCCCCTCCATCCTTGGGGGAGGTGGGAAGCCCACAGGTCTCTTCAAGAACTATGGCTGTCTTCTCAGTTTCTGGCCAGGTCATTTGTGTTTGAGTTGGAGCATCATTGGCTGAAAATCATCACTCTTCATAAAGGTATGTAACATGTCCCATGAGATAAGCATATAGATGATGTCAGCTTAAAAAAAAACAACACTTTTTTTAACCCTGTGTTCTTAATGATATATTTATCTTCTAGCATGCAGTTAAAAAAATACCACATAAAATTGGGCCTGACTGAGTTTAGTAATTCTCTGTGTGCTTAACAGCACTGTTGATTTTGTCAAAATATTTATTGCAGTTCATAATGGCTGTCAAAAACCAGGTCCACAATTCATGTTTGACTAAACATAGAAACAATCTATAGGAAATTTGTGGCTTTGTAAGCAGTTGTTTTCCAGTGGTAGACCTAATTAAAATGAAGGTGTGAATTGTTTAGAAATATTAGTTATGTTAACCCAAGTTTACAAAACTAAATATACAGTAGATTCTAAAAAGGTATTTGATACAGGTCCTATTTATAGCACTTCTACTGATCACCCAAGGGTGGCATTATTCAGTGAGATTTACAAGGGACCATGGACCCTGGACCATGTATTTACACACATGTTTGGCTTCCCAGGGTCCAGAATAGCTGAGATCTGCAGGATCTGTCATAAGTCACGGAGCCGTGCTCCAAGAGGTAATGTGCCTCTCTGTTCCCGTAGCAAATCTTTCTGTAAGAATGAAACCAGAGATGTTATCTGCCAAAATGCAGCAAGGGACAGGATGCGAGCTAGAAAAATGATAGCGTCGGCTGGCTGGGAATAGCAGAATCAATGTCAGGGCCAGTTTAAAATAATGTGCTGCCTAATTCTACTGCCCCAGATAAGAGCAGACATTTTGGACCACAGGGCTAATGTCAGTTTGAGGGAGTGTGGAGGTTCTGCAGCCATCTTGCGGGCTGTGAGAAGATCCTGAGAACACAAGGGATGAAGATAGGCTTCCACAGTTGCACTTTGGCTGAGAAATTGAGGGAGGGGTATAGTCATGGAGGAGGAGATCCTTGTGATCAGGGTCATCCAGAAGAACCTTTAATGATCACGGCATGGTGGCCTATGAGAAATGAAGCCACCACAGAGGCAAATGGGTAGCAGGAAGACACTTTTCTCCTGGTAGAAATTGTAAACTTGTGTGCAGAGAATCAAGTTTGCAGAAGGGAGGTGCGGGAGCTCTGTTTGATTAAGAGGGAAAATCCCAACACATGGAGTACCTGCTGTATAAATACCATCACATCTACTGTGTTTCCAATTTTTTGAAAAAGTAGACATGTGCCCCACTTCTTATATCAGGAGTGCTTGGCTTGGAGAAGTTGGGGGGCTTATTCAAAGTCACAGAGTTTGTCAGTAGCAGTAGACTCAAAGGCAGGTGTTGTCTGTGGTGTCTGGGAATTTCACCAACCATGCAGCCCTTCTGGGTGTGGTACTGCAGTGGTGGCTGAGTGATCCTGGGATGGCTGCACTGTGGCGGGTGGGAGTTTCTGCAGGGCCCATTCCGGGCATCAGGAGGTAGCCTTTTCTCTGCTTTGGCCTGCAACCAAATGAGCATAGTCTTTGCAGACCTTCATTGCTTTAGCTGTAGTTTCATGATAACTACTTGGTAGTCATAGCCATGGCGGAGCTTTTCCATATATGGTAGTGATGTCCTGTCTCCTTTGAATATAAGAATACATAAGGAAAAGGGCTTGGAATGAAGAAGACCATGTCAAGGAAAATGATGCACGTTGAGTCCGTTTCTCCAAGGGGGGAACCTTGTGGCACTCCAGGCTAGAGACATGGTATTAGTTTAGTGAAACTATAGGTGCTGCATTAAATACATTGACTCACACACTGGAAAGGTGGTTCCTATTTCAGTTATTTTTTTATTTACTGTTTATCATTTTAATAAATTAGCCTTTTGTTTTGAGATAATTCTAGACTCACATGTGGTTGTAAGAAATAATCCATAAAAATCCCCTGTAGCTTTTACCCAGGTTCCCCCAGTGGCAACGTATTGCAGATCACAACTAAGATGTTGATGTTGGTATGGTCAAGTTGCAGATCATTTCCATCATCACAAGTATCCCTCTCTCATGGTCAAACTCTCTTTTCTCCTGCCCTCCTCCTCTTAACTCCTAGTAACCACCAATCTATCCTCCAGTTCCTAGAATTTGTCACTTCAAGAATGTTATATGGATAGAATCACACAACCTGTAGCCTGTAGGGATTAACTTCCCTTGCTCAGCGTAATTCTCTGGAGAGTCATTGTAGTTGTTCTACATATTAGTAGTTCGGCCCTTCTTACTGCCAAGTCGTATTCTGTGATGTGAATATACCACAGTTAGTTTAAACATTCATCTGTTGAAGGATATCTGGGCTGATTCCAGTTTTTGCTCTTAAAAATAAAGCTGCTCTGAACATTTGTGTACAGGCTTTTGTGTGGTCAGAACCTTTCCTTTCTCTGGGATAAATGCCCAGGAGTGCAATCCCTGGATTGAGGAGTAGTTGTATGATTAATTTTTTTTTTTTTGAAACTGCCCAACTCTTTTCCAGAATGGCTGTACTACTCCACACTCATACCACCAATGTATGTAGTGAATGAACGTTCTCACCTGTATTTGGTGGTGTCACTGTTTTTTTGTTTTTTGTTTGTTTGTTTGTTTTTTGCGCCATTCTGATAGGTGTGCAGTGATTCCTCACTGTGGTTTTAATTTGCATTTCTCTGATGGCTAAATGTTGAACATCTCATGAGTGTGAGTCTGTAGGGACTCTTCTTACTGTCTTATAAATAAGGGCTTTCACAGAGCAAGGGTTTTTCATGTTCTGCTCAGGTCTGAAAACTTTTTTTTTTTTTTTTTTTTTTTTTTTTTTGAGAGAGAGTGCGTGCACGAGAGAGAGCATGAACAGGAGGAGGGACAGAGAGAGAGGGAGAAGCAGACTCCCTGTTGAGCAGCGAGTCCACTGTGGGGCAGGATCCCTCATGACCTGAGCCGAAGACAGGCGCTTAACCAACTAAACTCCCCAGGGCCCCCTGAAAAATCTTTCCTATACCCTAGATCCTAAAGATTTTCTCCAGTGTTTTTTTCTAGAGCTTTTTGGTTTTACATTTAAGCCTGTTTCACATTTTGAGTTAATTTTTTGTTTACATAAGGTGTGAGGTTGAGGGTGAACTTTATTTTTTGTACCTATGCATGTCAGTTGCTGAAAAAGTTACATACTCCCTCCACTGAATTGCCTTTAAACTTTTGTTCAAAATCAGTTGAGTATATTCGTGTGGGTCTAATTCTGCTTTGAAGAAAATTGTCTTCTGTTGATCTGCATGTCTTTGTCTGTGAATACAACATAGCCTTGATTCTGTGGTTGTGTTTTACATTTTCAAATCAGCCTGATTGATTCTTTCCATTTTATTATCCTTTTTCAAAACTGAGTTATTCCAGTTCTTTTATCTTTCTATATAAGTTTTAGAATAGTCTTGTCTATGCCCATAAAAAGTCTTACTGGGATTTTGATAGGAACTGACTTGAGCCTGTGTGTCAGTCTGGTGAGAATGGACATCTTTACTAAGGTCAGTTTTCTAATCTGTGGACACAATGTCATCTGCTTCATTTAGACCTTCTTTGAGTTCTTCCATTAGCGCCTTGCACTTTTTAGCAGATAGGTCCTGTACAGATTTCATTATATTTATTCCTAAGTATTTCAGTTCTTGAGTGTTTTTAAATAGCACTGTATCTTAAGCTTTGGTTTCCAGTTCATTGCTAGTTATAAAAGTAGAATTTGTATGCTAAACTTGTATCATGTGACTTTGATTAATTTATTTTAGGAAATTTTTTTGGTACATTTCTTGGAATTTTCTACATAGACAGTCATGTCATCTGCAAAAAGGGATAGTTTCTTCCTTTCCTATCCATATGTCTTTAATATCCTTTCTTGTTTTATCACACTGGCTGGAACTTCCAGTACTGTGTTGAATGAGAGTGATAAGAGAAGCATCTTTGCTTTATTCCTGATCTTGTGGAGGAAGTATTTCAGTTTTTTGTCATTAAGTGTAATATCAGCTGTAGATGTTTTGTAGGTGCTACTCATCAAGTTGGGAAACTTTCCCTCTATTTCTGTGTTCTGAGAGATTTTATCACGTGTAGGTTTTGACTTTTGTTGAAAGTCTTCATCAGGGGCGCCTGGGTGGCTCAGTTGGTTAAGCGACTGCCTTCAGCTCAGGTCATGAACCCGGAGACCGGGGTTCGAGCCCCACATCAGGCTACCTGCTCAGCAGGAAGCCTGCTTCTTCCTCTCTCACTCCCCCTGCTTGTGTTCCCTCTCTCACTGTGTTTCTCTCTGTCAAATAAATAAATAAAATCTTAAAAAAAAAAAAAAGTAAGTCTTTATCGGTTGGTGTGATTGTGTGATTTTCCTCCTTTACTCTATTAACATAGTGGATCCCACTGATACATCCTTGGAACTCTTGGCCATGGTGTATAGTTCTTTTTATATTGTGGAGTCTGTTAATATTTTTGTGAAGGACTCTGCCTCTATATCCATGAGGGATGTTGCTCCATAGTTTTGTTTTGTGCTGTCACTTTGGTGTCAGGATAATGTGTAAATTCATAAAATTAATTAGGAAGTCTGTTATCTGCAAGAGGTTGTATAGAATTGGTGTTGATTCTTCTGTAAACATTATGTAGAATTCTTCAGTGAAACCATCAGGGCCTGGAGACTTCTTTTTTGGGAGTCTTAAAATTACAAATTCAGTCTACTTAATAGAGTGCTACACAAATGATCTTTTTCATATTTGGTAACTTTCTGCTTTTTGAGGAATTAGTCTATTTTAACTAGGTTATCAAATTTATCTGAGTATCACGTTTGTTCACAGAACTCCATTTTTATCCATTTGGTATCCACAGGGTCTATAGTGATATTCCTGCTTTTCTGATACTGCTAATGCATGTCTTCACTCATTTTTCCTTTCTCAATATTTGTAGAGATTCTGAAGATCAGTTTTATTGATGTCTGGAAGAACAAGCATTTCCTTTCATTGACTTTATTATTTTTCTCCTCCAACTTTATTGATTGCTTTTCTTTTCCTTATTATATCCTACCTTCTGCTTGCTTTGGGTTTATAAGGCTTTTTTTTTTTTTCACTAGGTTCTTGAAGTAGGAGCTTAGATTATTGCTTTGTGGCTCTCTTGTCTAATACAGTCCTTTAGTGCTCTACATTTCCTTCTGAGCACTGTGTTAGCTGCACCCCACAGATTCTGAGATGCTGTATTTTCCTTGTCATTCTTTCAGTGTTTGTTGTTCTTTCTGCCCTTGACACTTCATCTTTAAACATGTGGGTTATTTATGGTATCCTGATTCATTCCAAGTGTTTGGAGATTTTCCTCTTACCTTTCTGTTATTGACGTCCAGTTTGATTTTATTCTGGGCAGAGAACACATGCTGTATGATTTCAGTTCTTACTAAGGTTTGTGTTATGGTCTGGGAGATGGTCTCTCCTGGTGTGGCATTCTGGGTCCTGGCGGGAAGTAGAAATTACACAGGTTAAACAAGGAAAGATTAAAACAAGAAGTAATACCTTTGTTGAGAGTGACTATAAAATGTAAGGAAACGTTATAGGATACTTTAGGATTGAGAGGAAGGAAAAACTTGGAAGAGGTTCCTACCTCATTGGAGAGGCTATGGCATGGTAGAGAAGCTGGCTGATTTAGGTAGATTGGCGCTTCTCTGGAGTTGCTGGGTGAACAATAGGCCACATTCCAGAGTGTAGGTACGCAGCAGGTGATGGACAATAGGAGACATAGGTGTATACTGGCAATCTGGACATCAGTGGGGACAGAGGCCTTTGGAACTAATGGACTGCATGGGTGGGAGGTGGAGTGGTTCTCTCTGTGAATGCCCCAGCCACAGGTGGGCTGTGCACAGGATGCAGAAGGAACTACACAACCATGCGACTCTCTGGCCACAGGCAGGCTTTGGTTTGTGTGCATGGGGCTACAGACAGCTTAGTGTAAGGCTGAGGCCACAGGATTGGGGGGGGGGAGTATATCTGGCGATTTTGGCAGGGATAGGCTCCAGCAGATGTCCTTGCACCCACACCACTGACCCTCTCCCTGACCCCTGCGAAAAATTGCAGGAAGCCTCTCCTTCCTGGAATGTCCCTTAACATTGTGCCCTCTTTAAAATCTTAAAGGAATTGTACTGTTTATCGTATAGCATATGTTGAAGGGTGCATTTGGCGCTGGCAGGCAATAAATTAATAACTGACATGGCCTGCCCCTGTGGCCACTCGGCTTCCATGTACATATTGGGACTTCCTTAACACAATGAAACAACTCTGTATTTCTGCCTAACAAGATACAGCTTTCCTTCCTACGATTGAAGAAGTTTTAATTCTCAAAATAAGAACAAACAGTCATTATATCTGTCACAGGCTCTATTAATTACTACTCAGATTCAGTCAGAGGCTTCCTGAATGTTCTCTTTCCTAAAGACCAAGTTGTAAAGTTAATCTCCAATAATAACTCATTCATAAAATCTAAAAGTATGAAGAAGGAGAGAGAAGGAGAGGATGATTACTATATGTAAACAGAGGTCATACGTGAGGCTATTCCAGTCCTCAGTTCTGCTGTTGGCCATGAAGTTGTGGTCCATTCCAGAGTTTCCTTGCCATCAGGGGCAGGACCTCAGCTTCTCTGTGTTCTTTACCCTTGGATTATATAGTAGTCCTTGAAAAGTTTGATTATTTACCTTTTCCTCCAGCTACCATCACTTTAGTGTGTGGCTAAAGGTCCCTCTGGGGAAGGCTAGAAGGAAGATCGATCATGTGTCTTTGTGGCAATAGCAGGGGGTCCTCTCTCAGGGATCTAGGACCCCTGTATTTCAGGGGCTTCTGGCCTGTGAACTGACTTAGGTCTGAAAACTGGATGAAAAGCCATGATTCTCCATTTGGTGACTCAAGTCAGGTTGTTTACTCCCATAATTAGAGTGTTTCTTGCCATGGAGACTAGGCAATGTCTTAGCTGACTACCTTTTTCACTCCTTTTTTTTTTTTTAAGATTGTATTTATTTGACAGAGAGCAAGAGAGCATGAGCAGGTAGAGTGGCAGGCAGAAGGAGAGGGAGAAGCAGGCTCTCCGCTGAGCAGGGAACCCAACACAGGGCTTGATTCTAGGACCCTGGGATCATGACCTGAGCTGAAGCCATATGCTTAACCAACTGAGCCACCGAGGCACCTCTGTCTTTTTCACTCTTAGGGACAGGATCAGGCAGCCACTGCTAAAGATCTTTGAGGCCCAAAGAATTCTGATTACTGACATGTCCCTACTGCTATGTGGTTGACATGCCTACTTTCCCTTTGATAATTAAGTGCTGCCACTTGGCCTTTGCTATACTTGGATTCAGACATCACAGTGAAACCAAGGAGCCTATCCCAAGGATGGCATCCTCTACAGTCATACTTGGCCTGAAAAAACAGCAACCGCAGAGGTTTTCAGAGAGGCAGGTGGCCCCTCACTAATGCATTTCTCAATATCCTGAGAATCCGTTCCCACATATATATTCCCCGTGTTTCTGTAACTATGTATTAGCAAAGGCCTCTGGCTCTTTTGGTGGATAAGCTGTTTCCTGCGGGGTCACAGTGTATACCTGTCCATCCAATCATGTTGAGACTTGATTCTTGTTAGAGGTCTTCTGGCAACAGGGGTGATTAGGGTGGGTTCAGAGAAGAAGGAGCAGCCTCTTTCAAGGTGTCTGCCCCATGAGGCTGTCACAGGGCTTTTAAGCTGACAGAGATAGGTCTTGGACATTGGAAGGGAATCTATCTGTTGGCTGCTGCTAAGAGGGATTCAGGATGACCCAGATGTCAACATTGTCAGTTTCTTGAAGTCTAATAAGATGTTCTTATTCCACATTTCAAGGATCTCATTTTTCCCCCATTAAGGACCTAATTTTCACATGAGAAACTTGGCAAGACTCTGAATTCAGCTACCATTTTAATTCAGCAACTCGCACCATTACATTTTGTGTTTGATTTTCAGCAATGTTAGCCCTGTGGCTATGAGAAACAAGAATTCTTTTAGGGCTGTCATGGAGGCTGTCTGCTTCTTAGACCATGACTTGAGGTGGAAATTAACAGACCTGAGCTTGTCATCTTCTCTCCATAAGCGCTCAAGGGCACACAGAAACATTCATCTGACACCACAGCCCTTGTAGTCATCATTACTTCCAAGCAGCAAGAGCAGAAGGCACTTTGGCTCCCAAGGCACATGCTCCAGTTGGCACTTTATCATGGTCAACCACAGATGATAGCTTGATTAATTGTGGTGCCATTGCATGTTGGGGTTACAGGCAGCACATTTCTCATTGGCAAGGAGCCCAGCATCACACTCAAGTCCAGGGGCATGACCAAGTTAGTCCCTAGATCCCATCTTTAGGGATCTTTGTCTGGGACCACTACTAGAATTCTGTAGTAGTCTGTGTCTAATCAGGAGACAGAAACCACAGTAGTTGGCACTCCAGACGTTTAGCATAAGAATGATGAACTGTAATAAAAGACCAACTCTAAGATATAAGGCATCTCTGTGTGGTACCCTAGGGTAGAGAGGTTTCCCAGGAAAGAGCATACTTGGAAGGGGTTCAGACTTCATTGGAGAAGCTGTGGTTTTGCCATTAAACAGCAGAGAAATTGACTGGGTTAACCAGACTAGAGCTTGTCCGGAGTTGCTGGGTAAACAGAAGGTAAATACCCTGGAGTGCAGGCAGGAAGCAAGAGATGTGGGTGTGCACTGGCAGTTTGGACACCAGTAGAGACAGAGCTCTTCAGAGCTCATGGGCTTTGTGGAGGGAATTGGTCTTGCTGAGGGAGCAGGCACTTTGTGTAGACCCCCAGCCACAGATAGGCTGTGCTTTGACTGCCAGGGCCCTAGTTTCTCTGTCAAGAAGGCTACAGGCACATTATCTCTGGACTTAGGCTGTGCAGTTGCAGAGAGACCACATTTGTGGCCCATGGTTTAGGCAGATTCCATCGGATATCCCCATGTTAAGTATGCAGTTGCTCTCTGTATGGCATTGTAGACACGTAGTTCATCAGAGTCCCCTGGTGTCATTATTTTACTATTGGGAATGAAGTTTAGCAACTTAATCTCCATTTACCCTCTCCCATTTATGGTTATCTTAAATATTCTACATGCATTTAGAACCACATCAGACAGTGTTATCTTTGTTTCAACCATCAATCATCATTTAAAAAGTTCTAAAAGGAAATTTAGAATTTACCTATATTTTTATAGATATACTAATATTACCTTTCTTTACCTATATTTTTATTGTTACTCTTTTTCTTTCTTGATGTTCCAAGTTTCCTTCTTTTATTTTTTCCTTTCTGGTTAGAGAACTTCCTTTAGCTATTCCTTGAGGGTAGGTCTTCTGGTGACAAATTCTCTTGGTTTCCTTTTATTTGATAAGGTTTTGATTTTCCCTTCATTCAAGGAAGATATTTTTTTCTGGATATAGAATTTGGGTTGACAGTTCTTTTATTTCAGCCCTTTCAAAGTGTACCATTTCCTTCTGGCCTCCCAAGTTTCTGATGAGAAATTTGCTGTCTTTAGAATGGTTTTTCCCCTTCTAGGTAAGGTATCATTTCTTTCTCATTGTTTTTAAGATTTTTTTCTTTGTCTTTAGAATTCAGAAGTTTGACTATGATGTATGTTGGTGAGGGTTTCTTTGGTTTTATCTTGTTTGAGTTTCACTAGCTTCTTTTATCTGTAGGTTTTAGGTTTTTCTTTTGCCAAATTGGAGTTTTTACCATTATTTAAGTACTGTTTGAGCTAAGTCCCCTTTTACTTCTCCTGCCAGGACTCTGATGACATGTATGTTATACTTTTTGTTAATCCCACAGGTTTCTAAGGCTCTGTTCATTTTTTTAAGCCTCTTTTCTCTCTGTAGTTCAGAGTGGAAATTTCTATTATTTTGTCTTCAAATGCATTGATTCTTTTTTCTGTCCTTTCTGTCCAGCTCTTGAGCCCATCCATTGAGCTTTTAAAATTTTGATTATAGCATTTTGCAGTTCTAAAATTTCCATTTGGTTGTTCTCCTCCTGCTCCTCTTCTTCCTCCTCCTCCTCCTCCTCCTCCTCCTCCTCGTCGTCGCCGTCTCCTCCTCCTCCTCCTCCTTCTTCTTCTTCTTCTTCTTCTTCTTGGCTTAAACTTTCTATTTTTTAATTTGTTTCAGACATATTCATAAGTGTTCATTGAAACAGTTTTATGATAGCTGCTCTAAATTTTTGTCAAATAATACCAACATTTCTTGCATCTTGATGTTAGCATTTATGGATTTTTTTTAGTCTGTTTCTTCCTGTTTCTTGGTTTGACAGATACGTTTTGATTCAAATGTGGACTTTTTTGGTGCTGTGTTATGAGAGCCTAGATTGATTAAGCTTTCTGTTTTAGCTGGCTTTCTTTGATACTGCTCAGAAGTAGAAGCAGGTGGATAGAAGGCCAGTTTGCTCACTCTGTCTCAGCCCCCAAGGAGGAGCTTCTCATTAGTCCTTGGTGATGGTGGTAGTTTGGCTCCCTCGTGGTGTTATGTACCATTTTATTTTATGGGTTCTGAGCAGCGAGGGGTCTCTCTGGGAGATAGCAGTGACTGGAAAACATAGGATGCCTTGTTACTGTTCCCCACATGCCTGCCACTGCCCTTGTGGGCAAGGGTGGCCTCCTTGCTGTTAGGCAGTGGTGAATGTCCTGACCACCCCCACGCCCTCCACCCCCATTGAGTTTCCATGGATCCCAGCCAGCAGGTGAAGAAAGTAAATAAACTGGTACATACCCACATACTGGAATACTCCCCAGCAATAACCAATGAAATATCTAACAACCTGGCTACAGCTCAGAGGCATTATGGTGAGCAAAAGAAGTCCAACTAGAAAAGTTACTAGAAGAATATAAATTCCATTTATATCACATCTAGAAAAGGCAAAACAATAGAGACAGAAATAGATTTGTGGTTACCAGGCTAGGGAAGGGGAAGGAGTTGATCAGAAGAGGTGTGGGGTAAAAAGGTAAACAGTACTGTATATAAATTATAGCTTAATTGAAAAAGTTTGAAAATATGGGGCGCCTGGGTGGCTCAGTTGGTTAAGCGACTGCCTTCAGCCCAGGTCATGATCCCGGAGACCCGGGATCGAGCCCCACATTGGGCTCGCTGCTCCGCAGGGAAGCCTGCTTCTCCCTCTCTCACTCCCCCTGCTTGTGTTCCCTCTCTCACTGTGTTTCTCTCTGTCAAATAAATAAATAAAATCTTAAAAAAAAAAAAGTTTGGTGCAGGCTGGGACTGTCGAAATATGGAGAAGTTTGAGGAGTACCATCACCTGTCAGCCAGAGTGTCATCTTTGTGGGTCCTAATCGACACGCCTTTAATGAGTAGAGCCCACAGGGCCCTGTAGCTTGGATTTGTGCATTGCATTTAGTACACACATAGTGTATATGTACAAAGAAAGCCTACCCATATATGGCATTCCCAGAGTGGGCAGTTGGATAGGTAGGGGTTAACGCTTGTAATCTTCTGAATCCGATCAGTATTTGGGATCCTCTCTCCTACACTGCTTTGAATTCAGCACCACATCGGTTTGCAGTTTTCCTGCCTAATTAATATAATTATAGAAAACAATAACCATCTCCAATATCACATTCTGAATTATGTTATTTCATATCATAAACACACAAATCTATTTATAGCCTGCCAAGTGCTCATGAATTGTGGTGTTATGTACCATTTTATTTTATGGGTTCTGAGCTACAAGGGGTCATGATAAGCCTCCAGAGTGGCCAGGCTCATGGTGCAGAGAACTGGTGTTGGGATGCATGACAGCTAGCCAAGGTGACCTTCCAACTCGTGTTCTGTGGGTAAAGGGAGATGGTCCTGGAGAGTGATTCTCCCCTTGGATTATCCCCCTCTCTTGGCCAAAAGACGGTTCTAAGCTGTGCTTTCTCCATCTGCCATGGAGGGGAGAGTAATAGTGACAATGGTGACAGGGACAAGTCTCTTGTCATTTAACTGAGAAGGGTGCCTCTATAGCTACAATTGTAGGTAACTTTGTACATAGGCTTTTTCTCCACACTTTGCAGTTAAGGAAACAGGTCTAGGGAAATAGACTTTCCCCAAGAGAATCAAAATAAAGTTGGGGAGGTTGGTATCTGTGAGTGAATTTCCTTTTCATCTAGGTTATCATGTCTCAAGCATGCCAAACACATTCCCACCTCAGTGCCTTGGCACTGTTATTCCTGTTATCTGAAACCCTTTCCCCCCAGATACCCCTGTGGCTCACTCCATCAGTAGCTTCCTGTGTTTGTTTAGACATCACCTCTTAGGTGAGGCTTACCTGACCCATCCCATTTAAAATGGCAGCCCTCCCTCCTTGCCTGCCTTCTCCCCTATCTCCCCCTCCTCATTCCTACCCTTCCATACCATGCTCTGTTTTTTCCATAATACTTATTTTCTGATGTATAACATAATTTATTTTAAAAACTCTCCCCCCGTCTGTGTACTGGTGTATCATAAGGAAAGCCAGCTCATGAAATACCATCTGACATGCAGTAGATGCTCCATAAACATTTGAATGGATGAAAACATGAATTTTCAATACGTGAAAACTAAACTGGACTCCTCTAATGTCATCCTGAGCAGTGCTAATACATTCTACCACTTTTTGTTTGAAATATTTTACTAAATAAACCGAGTACTTTGTTAATGTGAACACCCCATCATTTTGGTACAACGTCCAGCTGATGAGACCGAGTGGGGGAGAACATACAGTATTTTCTCAGCCACGGAGAGCAGGATCCATGCTGTCAACTCTCTTGGCCAGTAAGAGCTCTCTGGTATGTCTTGTGGCCTCTCTCCTAGCTGTTTCTTTTGTATTCCAACAGTGTTGATCTCAAATGGATGTCAAAAAGCATGCGAATATTTGCCCTAAGAACCAGTGGAAGATAATCTTTGCTGTAGGTTAAAATGCTAATATATGGGAAGCCTGGGTGGCTTGGTGGGTTAAAGCCTCTGCCTTCAGCTCAGGTCATGATCTCAGGGTCCCTGGCATCGAGCCCCACATGGGGCTCTCTGCTCAGCAGGGAGCTTGCTTCCTCCTCTCTGTCTGCCTTTCTGCCTACTTGTGATCTGTCTCTCTGTCAAATAAATAAAATCTTTAAAAAAATGCTAATTTATGAGCTTTGGAGGCCCTTCAATGAAGTGGGTGAGAAAACAGAGGGCAAAGATCAGACACAGAGGCCATCATCAAAGCTGAGCCTGGGAGGGTGACCGACGATGGTGGGGAAAGGGAAGCTGAAGAAACTCTATGTCAAGACCTTTTGATATCTGAAGAAAACAGGAAGTTCTATGCCACTGCCAGAGGAACTAATCAATTCTGACCCCTTTCTGTGCTGATACAGTTGTGTATCTCAGCAGCGAATCCCGGGAAAAGTGGATTATTGTGGAGTCATAGCCTGTGAGGGATGTGGTAAGGCAAAAGTCACCACTGGTCAGTGTTACCCTTAAAATTCCTCAGGTAGGCACCATGATGCTATCATACTATTCAATTAGCTCTTGCTACCTAACAACCCCAAACCTAGTGGCTTAAAAATGACAACCGTTTGCTGAGCTTATGATGCTGTGGGTCATATTTTAGGCTGGGCTCATTTGAGTGGGTCTTGTCCTGGCTGGGCTTACTCAGGTGTTTGTGGGCAGCAACCAGCTCTGTTGGGGACTGGCTGAACTAAGGTGGCATCCCTGGAAAGGCTTGTCTTGGCTCCATGTGGTCTCTTGTCCTCCAGGCGACTAGCTGGGGCTTGTTCTCATGGCTGAGGCAGAGCAGAGGCATATGGAGAGTTCTTGAGTGCTAGGCTCGGCACCAGCTCACAATCATTAATACCATTCTGTTACCCAGGGTTGGAGGGTAGAGAAAAAGTCTCCAGATCTTAATGGGAAGAGCCCCAAAATCCCTTGCAAAAGCTGTGGAAACAGGGAGATGTGAGGGATTGAGGCCGGTGTTTGCAACCTGCTAATAGTATTTTTCAGTACCTCAAACTCAGTCAGTTTTTCCTTTGATGGTAAAGCTTTTCTTATTTCCTTGTTTGATCACCACATGCAGCAGGGGACTTGTCTATTCAGTGCATGGAGCATGAAAGATACTGCTAGCCCTGGAGTCATGCTTAGTTGTGAGGTGCTCATGGCGTGAGAACCAAATGGGCTTCAAGTCCACTCATTTTACCCTGCTGTTTACTTACGGAGTTGACTAGGGGCATTGCCAAGAGATTGAAATGATTATTTTCATTTTTTTCATTTTTGCTCAACCTCCCTGCTATATAAACCTTTGGGGTTTCTGAGAGATGAGAGACTGGGGCAGCATAGCTTGGTCCATGTCAAGTGAGGAGTGTCTTTACACTGGAGTTTCATGGGCACGAGTCTCACCTGCCTGTCATGCCTGACTGTGTGGGGACACGGGACCTGGGGGTGTCCTCAGCTTTCATTGGGCCCTGATTGAGGTTGACTTCTTTCTTGGCGGGGGGACAGGGTGGGTAGTCACTGGATGGGTCACTGAATCTGCCATGAGCCTGACACAGCCTCCTCATTCAAGTTGAACCATTTCTTTATTGTCTTCTCCAATGCCTCACTTATTCAAGAGTTAATTTATTGAATACCTACTATGTGCTGGGCCATATTTGGAACACTGGGCCATCTGGGCCAATGGTTAATAATAAACAGCCATTAAGTATAATGGTTGTGAAAGAGTTTCATGGCAGGAGGAAACAGCTCACTCTGCAGCTTGGACATACATAGAGCAGAGCGCTCCTGTCCTTTGCCTGCGGTTGACCAGCTCTTCTCTAAAGCCCTATTCCTGGTTAGCAGGAGGCAAGAAGGAAAGTTAGTATGTATTTATCAACTCTCTTGAGCTGTTACTTTAGGCCAGGAACACTTAGCATCCACGTAATTCTCGCACCACCCTATGGAGGAGGTATTACTGTTTCCCAATTTTACAGTGAAGAAACTGAGTCACAGGGAGGTTGTGCAGGCCGTCTCAGGCCACAGCACAAATAAGTTCAGGGTGGGATTTGGACCCTGCCTCGTAAGCCCTCTCACAAAGTACTCTGCAGAGTAAATTAAATGTCCAATTCCCTTGAGTCCTCTCATCTCATATCCTTTTGCCTCTCCGCCGCCCATAGCATCTCCAAGATGGCATCTGGTGGTCTACTAGGCTGTGTGGGGGTTTTGTTACAGAGCTGTTCTTACTACCGGGTGTCCCCCTTATCAGCACCATGTGAGCCCCAAGCCAGACCATGTCCAGCCTTCAGGAGGACCTGTGGCAGCTCAGGTTGGCTTAGCCCCAGGGGCCTCCCTCTGCCCAGCCTTGCCTTGGTCTGGCCATCTCCTTGCAGAGGGCTTCAACAGAGAGATGGGGGATAGCCTGTCGTTGCCCAGGCTTATACCTTCTCCTGTCCTGCTTGCCTTCCTCTTCTGGGTCCATGCCCCACTCATCTTCCAGGGCCAGGAATTGGAGCATTTTTTTCTGTTTCCCAAATGAGTGCCCTGGGGCTGCTGTAACAAAGTTCCGTGGGACAATGGGAGGTTTCAAACAATAACAGTGTGATCTCCCACGGCGGGAGGCCAAAAGTCTGAAATCCAGGTGTGGGCAGGGTGGGCTTTGCTCTGCAAGCTCTTGGGAGGTTCCTTCCCACCTCTTGCAGCTTTTGGTGGCTCCAGGGGCCCCTTGGCTTGGGCTGCACTCCTCTGTCTCTGTCTGGTCTCATGGTCTTCACATTGGCTGTGTGTGCTTTTGCGTCCTCCTCCTCCTCACACAGACATAGGTCATTGGCTATAGGGCCCACTCACCTCCAGGTGCAGGTCCCCTTGTCTTGGAGGCCAAAATGTCAAACGGAGACAGAGGTAATGGGAAAAACCTTTCGCTCTCAACAACAGTATCTGCTCTCAAGATTATTGTCTTACCAGAAATCCTGTTGTGCGAGTGGGAAGCTGAAGCTTACCGTGTTTCTCGGTGGTCCTCCTTCCTTAGGAGGGAGCACGCTTCCCGGCTCGCCCTCCCTCAGCCGCCCTCTTCCCTGGAACTCCAGCAGTACCTTCTGAAGCAGGAGCCTGGTCTGTACATGGGACCCAGCCCCTGTAAGGCACGGGGGCTGCTGGCCAGCACATGGCAGGCACTAAACAAGGCTCAACTAGGCCTGTAAAAATTCTCTTTTTAGGCTGGTAGATGCCTCAGGCTGACCAAAGCGAAAACTGGTTAACTTGGAAAAGGAAAAGAGAGAGAAATGTCAATAACTGTCCCTGGACTGTTTCTCTTTGGCGCTTATGCTGTGGTAAGAGCCTGTGAGGAGTATCTTATCCTTCTTGTTTATCCCCATTTTACAAGTGAGAATCCTAGAGTGAGAGGAACTTGCTGCAGCAAGACAGCGGGTTAAGTGGCAGAACTGGAATTTGAGCCTGGGAGATGTGTCTTTCTGCAACCAGGGACCCCAGACGCCAAGGATAGCTGACCAGAGATGCTGCCTAGAGAATGTGCGGCCTTTGGCAGAGGGACAGAATTCTCTCGGAACCAGTCCTCGCCCAGCTCTCCTTCCTCCTGCTGCCAGTCCTCACCAGTGGACCAGGGAGCCGTGGCTACTCCCTGAGGGAAGGCAGAGGAAGAAGATCTTTATCTGGAGGGTCTAGCTGAAGAGCCCCAGGTCAAGATCTTAAATTAGAGGTATATTCCCCAAAGCATGGGACCGTACCGCTCGATTGTGCTGGATCATCTGAGGACCCCACAGATATACATTTAAAAAGACTGTTACATATTTTAATAATAATTCTAAAAATAATCTTTTTTTCCCTCCAGTTACTACAAGAATCTATTTAATTTACTCTGATAGGCAAAACATGGCATCATATATACAACTTGGGTTTCTTGGCTGATAAGGGTAAATGTCTTTTCACGTGTCTTTTTAAACACTGTTTTGATTTTTTAAATTTTAAAGATTAATAGACTTCATTTTTTTTTAGAGCAGTTTTAGGTTTATGGAGAAATGAGGGGAGAGTACGGAGAGCTCCTGCACGGCCCGCACAGCTCTCACCGCCAGCCTCCTGTTCACTACAGCCTGTGCTTAACATCTTGCATTAGTGGGGGATATTGTTACAGTTGCTGAACCAGTATCCATAATATCATTATTAACTGAAGTTCAGAGTTGACATTAGGTTCACTCTTGGTGTTCTGCATTCTGTGGGTTCGGACAAGTGTATAATGATACATATCTGCTGTTACAGTATTAAACAGAATTGTTTCACTGCCCTAAACTTCCTCTGCATTCCACCTGTTCATCCCTTCTTCCCTTCCATCAAACCGTGGCATCCACTCATTTTTTAATTATCTTAATTTAATTATTTTAATTTAATTATCTTAAAGATATCTTAAATATCTTTAATTATCTCCATAGTTTTGTCTCCAGAAAGTCATAAAGTTGGAATCATACAGGATGTAGTCTTCTCAGCCTTGCTTCTTCCACTTAGTCATATGCATTGATGGTTCCTCCAGGTCTTCTCACGGGATGAGAGCTCATTTGGGTTTAGTGCTGGGTGATACTCCACTGTCTGGATGGACCACAGTTTATCCATTCACCTGCTAAAGGACATTTCGGTTGCTTCTAAGTTAGAGCAATCATGATGGAAGCTGTTACAATCATCCATGGGCAGGTTTTTGTGTGAGTGTAAGGTTTTGGCTTATTGGGTAATGATATAGCACCCCTCCCATGCCATACTTTTTTTCCCTACCTTTTGAAAGTTGTAAGATACACACAACATACAATTTATCATTTCAGCTGTTTTTAAGTGTGCAGTTTAGTGGCACTGAGTAAGGGAGGCACACAACTCCCTTTTAAAATAACCTTATTCCAGGGATGCCTGACTGGCTCAGTTGCAAGAGCATGTAGCTTTTGATCTTAGGGTCATAAGTTCAAGCCCCCACGTTGGGTGTAGAGATTACTCAAATAAATAAACTTAAAAGAGCGAGAGATAGAGAGAAACTTAAAAAATAAATAAACTAATTGCATTCTAGCAAACCCCAGTTACCCAAGGTTGGGGAAGAAGTAAGGGTCTAAGAGGTCCCCACATGGCATAGCAGGTGATAGACAGTGGCTTGGGAAACTTGTAGCTAAAACAGTGGACTCAGCACCAGGTTCTTCCTGAAAAGTTTAGTGTGTTTAACACATTGGGTAAATTTGTCCAGCCTTCTCTTTCATGGCCCTAAACATGCATTTTTAGAACCTATTTGTGGCATTTCCACGCTCTTTCTTTGCCTAGGCCCCTTATGGGTTGTTTTTGAAAAAAAGGAGCCTCGGAAATAGTCACTTTCCTACAACTTTCTGCCATCTCTCCATTTTACCTCCCTGTAAAGCTGCACACTCATCCCAAAGAGTATTATGAGCTTAGGGAACTTAGAGGAGGTGGGGGGCTGTACATGTGGCAGAATGGAGGAGGTGAGGGGTTCTTCACGTTCTCCACATGGTGGACCCTCAGGATGGCAAGGAAGTGAATGCCTGGCAATGAGTCTTGCCAACCAGGTTGTCTTCCCAGAGCCCTTCCTGACATGCCTGGCTTCTTCACCTTGTGCTTCAGTTTCCCCATTAGTCCAGTGGGGATAATAGGACCTGCTATTGCCTTGATTCAGAGTGAGAAAAATTAGTGGCGACCCTTTGAGGTTTCCCTAAGAAAAGTGCCATCTCCCTGGAGGAAGGTGTTAGTTGGCTCATTATCTTGCCAGCAGGGATGAGCTTCTCCTAAAGGGTGTCAATTTTGCTGTGATCACAGAACAGGCTGCAGAGAGAGCAAAATAATCATCATGGCGGGTGTGTCAGAAATGTAACACTTTTTCTGGAATTTCTATTTTGAAGCCTCGTGCTTCCCTGAGGCAGTCTGGGCTGCTTTTCTCCTTCCCCCAAAGGTGGGCTGATTTCAGGGGGCACATGGTGCTCAGCTCTTAGCTCCCCCAAGCAGGACCCCCAGGACCCAACTAGTTTCTCTGGGGCTCAGGTATTCACTCGAGGGTGTGGGAACCCCATAGGCCTCTTCAATTCTTCTTGCCTAGATGTACACAGTGGGCTGTTTTTGCTCCGTCCTGGCCCCTCACCTGATTGCCTCAGGGTGTGGGTTCCAGGTCACCCCTCCACCCAACTCCCACTGAAGCCAACTTTGGAAGGCCTCCTCCTTTTCCTCCCACCTGTCCTCTTTCCCACCTCCTCCCAACTCAGAGACCATCATAACTGAGGACTGGGAAATGGATTTCCTCCTTAGGGTTTAGGCTCTGGAATCTGGAAGACATTACTCTGTTTCTGCCACAGAAACTCCAGTGAGATTTCTGTCTACCCATCTCTCCCTGCATTTGTAGGAGTCCGCTTCAGGCAGCACTATGGGCCTGGTGGTACTCTGGGATCCCCAGAGCCGTCTGCTGTGTGTCCATGGCCAGCTGCACAGCCAGCATCTCACTGTGCTCTCAGGAAGACCCTTGGCGCATAACAGCTCCCTCCCTGTGTGGGGTCACTGAGATGCGTGTTCTCTGTGGTCTCTCATCATTACCCCTCAGACACACACTTTGTAGCTTTCCTCACCTCCTCTTTTTCTCTCCCTTACGAGTGTTTTCTGGGATCATCTCCCAAGTAAAATCCTTGTGATGACATCTTTTTTGGGGGAACCCAATGTGAGACAGCATCTCTTCCCAGAAGCAATGACTAGGGCCTGCTCTCTGATGGGGAAGAGACAGGGTAGGAGGGAAGAGATGGTGGAGGAGGATTCGCTAGTTAATCGTCCAGAATATCAAGGCATATCTTTGGAAACCCAAGTAAGTGGAGTGTTTACTCCATGCGTGGTGCCGGGCTCAGTATTCTCATAGACTGTCTCAGGAGAGTTCCTCGTAGCTCTGCCCAAGTGACCTGTTCTCAAGAGCTGAGGGATCTGGGTCTCAGGGATATCCACCAGCAAGCCAAATGAGCGGAGACTGGAACTCAGTCGATGGTCCCCCTGGGAAGCATCTCGAAAATCTTCCAACTAGCAGACAGGACACAGCACCTAAGGTAAGCCGTTGTCTTCTCTCAATGTCAGTCCACTGAGGAATTCCAGTATCCTCTTCTGATCTCTAGAGAGTTTTGTCTTTAAATCTTCCCTTAAAAGATTATAACCTGTCCAGTGTTCTGAGGCAGGTGGCATGGTGTGATCCATAATGTTAGGTCTGTGAGGAACAGAGATTGGGAGAGTTGGTTTCAGGATTAAAGAAAGACTGGCTTGTGGCATTTGCCAATTTTTGTGGTGTGATACCCCCACCATGGCCAGTCCTAAGCTATGAATGTGACATCACTGAACCTGAAGTCAGGATTTTACCGGGATGTGGAGTGCCACACCATCACATGGTGTTTCCACCATGCCGACGCAGTCAACATAAATAGCCCCAGAGCACTGATAAAGATGAAATAAAATAATTAGCAAGTGATGAGCTTTAAATATTAAGTACCTTTGTTATTGAGGTAAAATTCACACAATATCAAACTCAACATTTCAGCTATTTTAAAATGGACATCTTGGCGGTGTTCAGGTGCATTCATAATATTGTACCACTGCCAGAACATTCTCACCACTGCCAAAGGAAGCCTTGTGCCCACCCCCTATTGTCCCTCTCCATCCCTTGCAACCATTGTTAATCCACTTTCTGTGCCTATGAACTTGCCTCATCTGGGTTTTTCATATAAATGGAATCACACAGGATGTGATCTCTGGGTCTGGCTTCTTTCACGCAGCATCATGTCTTCAAGGTTCGTCCGTGTGGTAGCATGTCAACATTTCGCTCTCGTTATAGCCAAAGAATATCCCATTGCGTGGATGCACTGTGTCTTGTTTATCCATTCATCTGCCAGGGGGCATTTGGGTTGTATCCACCTTTTCTCTTTGTTGAATTGTGGTGCTCTAAACATTCATGTACAAGTTTTTATAGGAATTCCTATTTTCAGTTCTTTGGGGTGTGTACCTAGAAGTTGAATTGCTGGCTCGTATTGTAGTTCTATGTCTAACTTTCTGAGGAGCCTCCAAAATGTTGTTTGCCATCTTACATTCCCATAACCAGTGCTCATTTGTCATTTTCAGCTTGTTACTGCCAAAGACATGCTGGTGTGAAGTCATATTTCATTGTGTTTTTGATTTACAGTTTTCTGACAACTGATGGTATTGAACATCTTTGCCTGTGCTTTTGGCTCTTTGAAGATCTTCCTTGGAGAAATGTGTATTCAAGTTCTTTGCTCATTTTTTAGTTGAGTTGTTGGTTTTCACTGAGCTGTGTGAATTCTTTACGTATTCTGGACATACCAGATACATGATTTGCAAATACTTTCTTCCATTCTGTGAGTTGCCTTTTCGCTTTCTTTTTTTTTAAATTTATTATGTTCAGTTAGCCAACATATAGTACATCTTGGTGTCCTTTGATGCATAAAAGTTTAATTTTGGTAAAAAAAATTTTTGAAAAGTGGTATGGGGGTGCCTGGGTGGCTTAGTCAGTTAAGCGTCCACCTTTGGCTTAGGTTATGATCCCAGGGTCCTGGGATAGAGCCCTGCATCAGTCTCCCTGCTCAGTAGGGAGTCTGCTTCTCCCTCTCCCTCTGCCTGGTGTTCCCCCTGCTTGTAGTCTCTCTTCCTCTCTGTCAAATAAATAAATAAAATCTTTAAAAAATAAAAAGTTGGTACAAAATTAGATTTAAAAAGTCAGTGTAAAATTGCATAAAACATTTATTTATCTTTCTTAAAGATCCATTTAAATGTGTTAACAGTCTAGAAATTTTACTTCAGAAGTACACATTTGGGGCTCCTGGGTGGCTCAGTGGATTAAGCCTCTGCCTTCACCTCAGGTCGTGGTTTTAGGGTCCTGGGATCGAGGCCCGTGTCAGGCTGTCTGCTCAGCAGGGAGCCTGTTTCCTCCTCTCTCTCTGCCTGCCTCTCTGCCTACTTGTGATCTCTCTCTCTCTCTCTCTCAAATAAATAAATAAAATCTTAAAAGAAAACACACATTTGACACTGTAATATTTACCTTGGCTACTATTTTCTTTCTACTTTTTAAATTATTTTTATTATGTTACGTTAGTCACCTTACAATACATCATTAGTTTCTGATGTAAAAAATTTTTTTAATTGCTTGTGCTTTTGATGTCATATCTAAGAATTCACAGCCAAATCCAAGGTCATGAAAATTTACTCCTAGCTTTTCTTCTAAGAGATTTGTAGTTTTAGCTCTTACATTTAGGTCTTTGATCAATTTTGAGTTAATTTTTGTATCTGAAGTGAGCTAGGGATTTCAGCTTCATTCTTTTGCATGTGAATATCTAGTTATATACCTTTGTTTTTAATATAACTTTTAAGTTTATATAATTGAACTCTCAATTATGGCCATGTTTAACAACTGGCGTGCAAAATTCCTGAAAATGAGTTCTCATGAGCCAGTGTGAGCTGGTATGAACCTATAGGAGCCAGTTCCCTCATGCTCCTACTTCTGCTTTACCCAGCTTGCTGCAAAAAGCTGCAATATGTATTGTTTTTCTGAAGGAGCTGAGCTGGGGGATGATCAAAGTGTGCTTATGGAGTTCTTAGGGAAAGAGTGTTTGAGCAAGAAGCGTCTGGAGACCCCCATTCCTGCAACTACAGGCCTGTCCTGCCTCTTCCCATCGTATTTGGCTTTCCCTCTCATGGTTTGAAGAACATGGCTGGGTCTCTCTTGCTGTCTTGCCTCACGTTTGTCCGGCTCTTCCCTCTGGCTGAGAGGGAACTGATTGTGTCGCAGTTGGATCTGGAGGAGTTTGGGAAGCCCCACCTTTAGGCAGAGACTCAAGCCTGATCCTGAGTTTGAGGAACTGCTCCTTATCCTGATGGGGTAATCAGATAAAATACAGGTTCTCATTACATGTGGAGTTCAGGTAAATAGTGCATAATTTTTATTATAAGCATGACCTGTGCAAGATTGGGATATATGTATACTAAAGAAAATATGTATTGTTCATCTGAAATTCATTTAGCAGGGAGTCTTTTATTTTCATTTGCTGAATCTGTTAAGGCTTCCCTTCAGGTCAGTTTTCTTCCTTATTGTCTTCATCCATCAGCACAGGGTAAGAACCCCAGAGTGAAAAAGGTCCTAGGGAGGTGCTGGTTCTCTGCCTATTTTATAAATCTGGAAACTGAGTCCCACATGAAATCACTATGGACTTTGAGGACCTTGCTAATCTGCATGACTTTTTTTTTTTTTTTTTCATGAAGGCAGCACATTTTCTAAGTGTCCCCTCTGCACAGAGCCCTGTGCTGGGTGTTGAGGGATAACAGTAGCAAGCCTACTGTGTGTAGAGGGCAAGGGTTAAGAGTTCCCATAAGGCATACAAAAGAAGAGGCAGGATCAGACAGACCTGGGTGCAGATCCTGCTTTGCTGTGTATTAGCTGCATGTCAGGTCTCTTCTCTCTGAGCCTCTGTCTCCCCTTTAATAATGTGGGGATAACTACTTGTATTGGGGGATTATTACCAGTCTCTAGTGGGGTGATGAGATTCCAGGTGGGGGCAGGGAAGGGTTTACCACATGATGAGAGAAGAGAGGTGCCCGCAGTAAAGTTTGGTTGTTGCCCACAGGTCACCAGGCATCCTGAACCACCCAGATGATGCAGGATGGAGGCACCAGAACTCACGCGCCCTACCTTGCCCGCCAGGGACCAGCCAGCTCCTGTTCCTGGACAACCAGGAGCCCCAAGTGGGCAGGTTGCATCTCACCTGACCCTGGGTCCTGTCATTCTGCCTTCAGAGCAGGGTCTGGCCCCTGCTGTGTTTCTGAAGGCCCTGCCCATCCCATTGTATCACACAGTGCCTCCAGGGGGCCTCCAGCCACGAGCCCCCCTAGTGACACGCAGCTTGGATGGGGGTGGTGTACCCTTTCTCCTCAGCCCCCTGCTGCGTCCTGAAGGACTTGGTCCTACGCAGGTGGGGAAGCCGGCACTCACGTGCCCAGCACTCACCGTGAACATCGTGGGCACTCTGCCTGTTCTGTCGCCAGGCCTGGGGCCCACACTAGGGAGCCCAGGCAAGGTACGGAATGCTGGCAAGCACCTTTGCCCACACTGTGGCCGGGATTGCCTGAAGCCCAGTGTTTTGGAGAAGCACATCCGGTCCCACACGGGTGAGAGGCCCTTCCCATGTGCCACCTGTGGCATTGCCTTTAAAACCCAGAGCAACTTGTATAAGCACAGACGCACCCAGACCCACCTCAACCACTCTCGGCTGTCCTCAGAGTCTGATGGAGGTGGGGGAAGCCTCCTGGAGGAGGGGGACAAGGCTGGAGAGAGCTCCAGAGCAGATGACCTGGGGGACAGCACCAGCCAGAGGGTGGGTAGTGGGGCCCGATCAGAGACATCCTTTTCTTCAGGCGCTCAGAGTGCTGGGCACTGCCCAGTGCCTGCCATGCACCTGTCTTCTGTTGCCAAGACCCTGGGTCTGAAGTTGGAGGCTGTTCCCTGTCCAGGGTCCACACTTGCTGACAGAGAGACCCCTGTGGACTCTGCCCACATGGCCTCCCCTGGGCTCACCCTCACTGGCTCCCAGCCGAGGTGGAAGCTGCCAGAGCAGACGTCCTCGACCGTCGGCCAGCTGTGCTCCCCACAGCAGCAGCAGGCAACCACGTCCTTGGAGAAGTCTCGGGACACCAAGGCCTCAGAGGGCCGGCTGCGGAAATGTGAGAGCACTGACTCGGGCTACCTGTCCCGCTCAGACAGTGCAGAGCAGCCGCCAGCCCCTGGCAGCCCCCTGCGTGGCCTGTCAGAACACAGTGCCGAGTCTGAGGGTGATGTGGCATTGGGGTCCAGAGGGCCTGGCCTGCAGCTGGAGAAGAAACAGCTGGAAGAGCGCATTGCCTGGCTCATCTCCCACAATCAGGCTGTGGTGGACGATTCCCAGCTGGACAATGTGCGTCCCCGCAAGACGGTCCTGTGCAAGCAAGGCAGTATCGACCTGCCCATGCCCTACACCTACAAAGATTCCTTCCACTTTGACATCCGGGCACTGCAGCCTGGCCGGAGAAAGCCCGCTGCCCTCAACTCAGCCCGTTCCACCTTCACCCCCCCAGAGAAAGCACGGCCTCTCTTCTTTCACTCTGTCCCCACTCAGCTCTCCACCACTGTGGCCTGTGTGCCTGTCACCAGGAGCAACTCACTGCCTTTTGTCGAGAGCACCAGGACATGGCAGGAGGCCCTGGACCCCCAGGACATCTGCCCCAGGAGGCAGAAGCCTCTGAGCCCCAGGCCTGCCCCTACCCAATTGGTGGATGTCTCCAGTGGCCATCCCCGGGCCCTGGTCAGACAGGCTGCCGTGGAGGACCTGCCATGTCCCCCAACTGGAGACAGCCTGGTGCCTGCAGAGGATCCAGATGGAAGCAGAGCTGCTGCTGGGGAGGGGACAGCCAACAAGGGCAGAGCAGCCAGTAAGAAATGCAGCCAGAGGAAGCTGAAGATGTTCTCCCAGGACAAGTGGCAGGTGTATGGGAATGAAACGTTCAAGAGAATCTACCAAAAAATGAAAACCAGCTGCCATGGAGGCAAGAAGGCCAAGGAGATGACTGTGGGTAGTGGGACAGAGCTGGACCTTCCTCTCCAGGAAGAGTTAGCGGGGAATGAGGGCACAGTACCATCCCAGGACAGGAGGACCCCCGTCCGTGGGGGCACATCTGTGGTGGCCAAACCAGGGCCTTGTCAAAGTCCACTGACCTCAGAGGGCTTCTTAGTGATAGAGTTCCCCAAGCAAAGGGAGATGGTGGCCAGAGCAGGAGGCAGTGAACAGCCTAGGGTGAACAGGGCTACCTCACCCCCCACCCTCAGCTGCAGAGAACCCTCCTGTTCGGGCAGCAAAAGTCCTTTGCTTTCTCTAAATAGGATGCTGGAGCCAGGGTGTCAGCTGCGCCCAGTACCTGGTCCCCTCAAGGGAGGTGACCTAGAGGCTCTCAGGCTGATTTTACCAGACCGTAAGCTGGAAGGAGGCACCCGTGGCGATGGGGACAAGAAGGAGATCTGTCAGTGGACCCAAACTGTGCTGAGGCGGCCCAGCGGTAGTTCTGGGGAGCCTCATCCCTCAGAGGACAAGCTCCCCTCAGAGAGGAAAAAGCTGAAGGTGGAGAAGCTGAGCTGCCAGGAGCAATCGGAGCCTCTGGGAACAGAAAGAAAGGCCCCAGATGGTCCCGTGCAGGCCACCTCTCCACCATCACAGGAGGAGGACAGTGACCCTGGGGATAAGCCAGAGGAGCCACATGAGAATGCTGATGGCTTTGTGAGGGGAAGGGCTGGGAAGCTGGGCAGATCCTTGGAGCTTTCTGGCACCACCTCTGTCACTCCTGCGGCCCCGAGGCAGGTGGGACAGAGGGAAATCTTGCCATGTCCTGCAGCCACGTCCCTTGGGCATCAGTCCCACCTGGCCACTCAAGCTCCTGGTGTCCTCGCTGCTCTGGCAGACACTGCCTTCCCCCCTAAGTACCTCCTCAGATTGCCTCAGGGAGAGACGTGCTCACCACCTCCTTTTGCCTGGGAACCAGGACAAGATCAGGGCCCTGTCTGCAGGAGAAGGCAACCCGAGAACCAGGCATCCTTTGTTGGGTCAGGGCTGGGTACCCTCTTGCCTTCCTGCCCAGTCTCAGGTTTGGTCCCCAGTGAGGCAGACAGCTTGAAGGAGGGCCCCAGCTGCTCTAGGCCATGGGGCAGGAGAAAAGGGGTACAAGGAGAAGAGAACAGAGACTTGGATTCTGGCAGCCCAGCAGCGGGGCAGTCCCCTGGCTCATCCACCGACGCCCCCGGGAAGACAACCTCCTTTCCGCCCACCCCAACATGTGCCACCCAGAGGAGTGGGCCCCCTGACATTCGACACCTCTGCACAGGCAGCGCTGCGGTGGGGGCCAGGTCATCTGGGAGTGTCACAAGTCCCTGTGTACTCAGCAGAGACTTGGGGCGACTTCCTGCGAATGCCCAGGAAGACCCTCTCTTGGAGCCTGTGGCTGGGCTCAGTTCCTCCTGCTCCTTCTTCACAGCCCCCACACCACCTGGCTGGCCAGAGCTAGCCTTGTGTACCCACTCAGAGACCCTGCGGAGCTTCAGGGCCCACGGCCCTTTCCCGTCGTTGAGGGCCGAGCCCCGACTCACGTGGTGTTGCTTGAGCCGGAGCCTGCCTCTTCCCACAGAGCAGAAGGAAAAGGCTGCTTCTGTGTACTTAGCACTGCACTTCCTTGGTGGCAACACCCAGGATAAGGGTCCAGACACCCAGCCCTTGAGCAGGGCGGTGGTGGGAGGAGAGAAGAAGACAGGCCTGGGAGAAGGAGGGCAGGTCCAGACATCAAAGGTAACATCTTCCTTTGCCTGGGTCCCCAGGGCTGGGGGAGTGTGCTTGGCAGGCAAGACTCGAAATGATGGAGAGGGCGTGTGAAGCCACGCTGGGAACACCTGCTCTTTGTGATACCGTCTTCTCAGCCTGCTCCCAGGGGAAGTGGGGCTGCCACATACATGGCAGGATAGGATAAAGGCCAAAAATGCAACACAAAACAAAATCATGAAAAACATTTCCAATGAAAGAATTCCTGTACATGAGATACTTTTCATCGCTAAACATAAAGATTCCTGGTAACAGCAAAAAGTGAAATAAAACATTGCCCAGGAAAGCTCTGTGACAGAGGATTATAAACCGGAAATTGTTACTGAGAGATAGACTCCAGGTGGAACGACATCTCTTAAACTGAGAGAATTATTGAGGCACCTAGTGGCTGAGACCCTTGATCTCGGGGTTGTAAGTTTAAGCCCCCAGATCAGGTGTAGAGATTACTTAAAATGAAAAAAGAGCAAGGGAGAGAGAGAGAGAGAGCCATTATACCAGGAACTCGGGAAACAATTACTATGATCAGACTTAACTTAATGTCTAAGTTTCCTGGGAGTGGCCAAAAGGGAAGGGGCAGAGTGCTCTGGAGCTCTAACTAGTGACTAGTGGTAAGTTTGTGGTCCTGTTTCGAGAGTGAGTCCATGTGTCTGGACTGTGTCCTCCTCTGAGAAGTCTTGGGCCATGGCAGCTGAGGGGTCCCAAAGTCTCCTTTCTGATGTAACCGTAGTCAACAGAGTGACGGGGTTGGGATTCCAGAGCCTTGCAGGCTGTTCTTTGTCCCAAGAGTGGTGATTAGTAAAGAACGTGCTGAGTCTCAGATTGGGGGGTGGTCCGAGACCCAATTGGACCCCCCTTTCTCCAAAAGACAATTAGGTACTGAGTGCGGGGGTTCCTGGAGAGGTAGAGTTGAGGCCTGGGGGAAGACCTGGCCACAGTGTTCCCTGGGCCTCTGATTAACACCATAGGGCTTTGAGCAATACAATGCCAACATACCTGATATTTTCAGCTCTCCTGCCCAGTGGCCTCAGGGATAGTGTCCCAGGAGCGGGTATCTGAGCCTGAAGGGAAGAAAGGACTGCTGTGGAGGAAGGCGAAGATGTTTCGGGGGAGCAGCAAACAGAAGCTGAGCATCCGCTCCAGAAGGTAGGGGGTGTGGCCACCTCTGTCTGTCCTGTGTGTGCTCATTGGTCAGGACCTGCCAGGGGCGATTTGCTAACCCCAGGAAAACCTTCACAGGGGTTCCAGAGGCATCTGTTTGGGAGTGACAGTCTTGTGGTTCATGGGGAAAGGAATCACTTTGTTCCCCATCAGTCCATCTGCACAGCAACCCCCTCCCTGACTGTGTGCTTTTTGGGGGTGCCTCTCCAAGGCCAGGAATCCAGTAAATATTTGAAATAACAGAGTTGAAAGCACATCCATGCATTTAATTAATGAGGAGAGAGCAAATTGATTATTTACAGCTTTTATTGCTTTTTTGTTTATGCAAGTGGTACATATCTTTTGCAGAGAAGGTTGGAAATATAGGTCAGCAAAGAGGAGATGCTAAAGCATCCTGGTACTGCCTCTGCTCTTGGGAGCGCCACTGGTGTGCATGGCACTCTCTTCTAGACTTTTCTCTGTGATGTGTGCATGCACAGCATCTCCAGACAACAGACAGGACACACAGATTTTACTAATATGACTCTCATTGTTGACGGTCTTGCTTCTAGAGACAGGGGGCAAGGCCACTCTTTCACCAGGCCCCACCCCTCTGTGCTGCCTAAGAAGCTGTTGGGTCTGGTGTTCCTGGTGGCCTTCTCTCTTGCTCAGGATGACTTCATGCTACCTCCCTATCTCCTGTTTTCGGATCTGCATTCTGAGCCCAGAGCCCTGGTACTTTCCCGAATTCCCCCTCCACATCTCGGCCTCCTGCTCTCCCCTTCCTGGAATGTGCCTGCCTTCTCTCCTCATTGTTGGTATTTGACCCAAAGCTGAGATATTCTTCAAGAGGCAGTGCAGATTCCTAATTCTTCCCTACAGCTGCTCAGAACCTCCATGGCTAGAGGGGTGTGCCCTCTGGACAGGCTTTGAGATGAGGTCCCTGCCTGTTTCAGTTGTCTGCTGGGCCACGTGTCCAGAGCTGGCATCACTGGGGGCTTGCTATGTGCCAAGCACTGTTCAGTGACCCCCATTTTTCCCCTGAGGATCCTGAGACACACACAGATCAGGCAGTCTCTCCAAGGACCCTGATGTGAATCAGCAGATCTTTTATTTTATTTTATTTTTAAATATTTTATTTTATTTATTCCAGAAAGAGAGAGAGAGAGTGAGAGCATACCAACTCGGGGGAGCAGCAGAAGGAGAGGGAGAAAGATGCTCCTCAATGAGCAGGGAGCCTGACGTGGGAATTGATCCCAGGATCCTGGGATCATGCCCTGAACTGATGACAGATACTTAACTGACTGAGCTACCCAGGGGCCCCTAAGTCAGTGATCTTGCCCCAGAGCCCCTATGGCAGATAGAAGCTTGCTCTGTGCTCCCCAGCCTGTGACAGGCATGAGAGTCACCTGGAGTTATCTGGGTTTCCTTGTGATGTTGAGACACATTCCTTAGGTTTGGGGTGGGGCCTGAGACCCTGCATTTCTTTCTTTTTTTTTTTTTTTTAAAGATTTTATTTATTTATTTGATAGAGGGAAACACAGCGAAAGAGGGAACACAAGCAGGGGGAGTGAGAGAGGGAGATGCAGGCTTCCTGCCGAGGAAGGAGCCTGATGTGGGGCTTGATCCCGGGTTTCCAGGATCATGACCTGAGCCGAAGGCAGTTGTTTAACCAACTGAGCCACCCAGTGCCCCTGACCCTGCATTTCTAACACGCTCCCAGATGATGCTCAGAGTGCTGGCCCCCGGGAGCACTCTTGTAGGAGCTGTTCTTTGTGCTGCCCCAAACCACATTGCCTCCTTCCCAAAAGAAGCCCAGCTGTTCTTAGCTGAGCGAAAGAAGGGTCACTGCCTATGTGACAGGGACATCCAGCCCTACCACAAACCTCTGAGCCATGTAGAGTGAGGGAGGGATGGGCTCCTTCAGGGAGCATTTGGTGCTGCTCTCAGATGGAACAAATGCTAGCCACACCAGAGTAGCTGCTCATGAATTTGGAGAGCACAGGGATGTTGCCAAGTGGCCTTGTGCCCTGTCAGTACCTCACACGTTGGACTGACATGGAAGAAGCACTAAATTGCATGGAGTGACAGGTGCCAAGCCTGTTTCTGCACCTCAGTCAGGGACCCAGGAGATATGAGGTGAGGGACAAGCATGCATGCCTCATTGACTGCTCCTCACCTTCCCAAGACTTTAGCTTAGCTAAGACAACAGATTGTTGCCATGCACCTGCTAAGTCCAGGTGCCATACATGGAGGCCAGAGGGGAAATATCCCCAAAACAGGCTGGTGGTACCAGGCTGATGCTCTGGGAGGCCCAGAGAGATGTCTGCAACACTTTCTGGACCAACCACAGCCCAGGTGAGAATCTTTTGGCCTGACCATATTTAAAGTTTTGACTCTTAGTTGCCACATAAATACCATGAGATTTCACATAAAAACCTGAATTCCGGGCACCTGAGTAGCTCCGTGGTTAAGCATCTGCCTTCGGCTCAGGTCATGATCCTGGAGTCTCAGGATCGAGCCCTCCATCGGGCTCCCTGCTCGGCGGGAAGCCTGCTTCTCCCTCTCTCACTCCTCCTGCTTGTGTTTCCTCTCTAGTTGTGTTTCTCTCTGTCAAATAAATAAATAAAATCTTTAAAAAACTAAAACAAACCTGAATTTCTAGCTTGTCCTAAAATATCTGGAGCTCTGGAGAGGCTGGGCCTGCCTTTTTAGCTTGGCAGCAGCTAGTTAGAGCCTAGTAGTGACCAAGCCCATGGTAGTGCCTGTGCTCTGCACCTTGTCTCAGTTCCCACCTCTCCCTGTTGTGCTACATTTGAGTTTGCAAATCTTGGTTTTAACATCTAGTTTTGTGGGAGCCGAAAAACTGCCTCCCCTGTCAGTGAGCTTCTCATCAGGATCCCATGGATGGGAAGATAGGTGAGGGGGGCATTGGTGTCGGGGAGAACAAGGAGGGGTCAGAATCCTGGATGGGGATGAGGCCATTGAGATGTTTATATCCATTGAATATTTATCGGGCAACCATGTCTGAGCCATTATTTGTGCCTTTATTGGCTTATGACTGTTCTTTGAGTTCATTCCAGCTTCCCGGAGCTTCTAGCCCCAGCCTTGGCATTGCAGATCCTCTGCCTCTCCTGCACAGCTCACCTCTGGCTCCTCATACAGCTGGCTCTCCCTTGTCTCAGCAAAGACAGCACTATTGCAGTGGTATCTCCCTGACCTCTGAACCTCAGTGTTCTCCCTCTCATCATCTTCCTCCCACCATCTGGTTTTATCACCTTCACAGTGTTATGGCAGAATTCGGTTTTTTGAGGCACAGGGTTCTTGGTAGCTTGCTTCTTCAACACCAACAGTGGAGAGAAAATGTGCCTCTGCTGCCTTAAGTCTCTGATCTCTAGAGCTTCTTCTGAAGGGCCCATCTGATTAGGTCAGGCCCACCCAAGGTAATCTCTTGAATAGAAACTTTAATTGCATCAGCAAAAATACCTTAACCTTTGCCATATTTTGTTAGTTAGGAGCAAGTCACAGGTTCCACCACACTCAAGAGGATTACACAAAGGTGTGACTTACAGGGTCACCCTAGGATGTGTGTGCCAGAAATGGTTTTCCCTGGCTTACCCAGCTAATGGAATCAGGGCTGCAGTCTGAGTTTTCTGACCCAGTGTCTTCCATCATACCCCTCACAGTGAGTGGTTGCTAAGACTTCTCCTTTTAACAAAGGACACACCTCTCTGGAGAGGTGTTCAGAAAGGAATACAATGCTGGGCTTATAAGAAAAGAGTTCCCTTAAGGGCAAATTTCTTACTAAGCCAATGGTTTGATAGCATTTGACCGGCAAAGATTTGATAAAGGAGATGACCGGTTTGTTTGACTCACACGAGGTCTCAAATTCAGTTCATTTCATGGTTGGATAATAGAGTTTCTTGGAGAAGTGCCATCTCTGTTTCTTTCGTATTTTAGTCCATCTTCAGAAATGGATTCGGTGCCCATTCTGAGGGGCAGTATCGGGAAAGTGCTGAGAGGTAGTGCCTGATCTAAAGGGGCTTTGAGTTCATTGTGCAGGAGGTCATTCGCACAGCTTATTTGTTCTCTTTAGTATATTGAAATCCATCCTTTTCTCGCATAGTAACTTTCGGCCAGTTTATAACAAATTAATAGTAACATAGGATTTGTTGCTTTGCAGACAACCAGACAGGAAATCTTTTGATGAAGTGTCCATCATCTGTCATCCGTCCGTCTGTATCTGTGTCTGTGCCTGCTCATCCGCCTCCATGCCCACCAGCTACCTGATTAGTTCTCTGTTGCTGCTGTAACAAATTACCAGTTCCATGTCAATTTTGTTTTGAACAATACTGGTTTGTTATTTTATAGTTCTGTCGATCAGAATTCATTATGCGTCTCACCTGACAAAAATCACGGTGTCAGCAGGGCTGCTGCATTCCTTCTGGAGGCTCAAGTGGAGAACCAATTTCCTGCTCATTTGGGTGGTTGGCAGAATTTTGCTTCTGCCAGGTGGCTCCTCTTCCATATCGCAGACCAGCAAGGGCGGGCTGGGTCCCTTTCACACTTCAGGTCTGCTCCTTCTCGTTCAGTCTCACTTTTCAGACCTAATCTTCTGCCTCTTCTTTCATTTTTAAGGTTTCGTGTGGTTAGTTTGGATTTACCTGGATAATCCAGGATACCTCATCATCTTGGGAACTATGCCCTTAGTCACATTCACGAAGTCTATTTTGCTGGGGGCGTCACATAGTCACAGCTCTGGGAATTAGGACTTGGACATCTTTCAGGGTAGGGGTGTTTATTCCAGACCATGTAACTATCCGTCTGTCTGTCTACCCACATGTTCTGCATCAGCTTACGTATCTGTCTGCGTACTCATACTCATGTATGTACGTGTGTATGCATGCATCTCTGTCATTTATCCGCTCGCATGTTCTCTCCTCAAGAAAGAGGCCTGTTTTCTTATTCACATTCTGATTTCATTTCAGTTGTCTTCACATTCACCAGAAAATGAGATACTGTAACAGAGATTCTCTATGGGCCTTAGCTGCCCCTGCAAGTGGTGAAACCCATGTAGCTGAGTATCTGTTCTCTTTTACATTAAAAAATGCAGAACAGTTCAGAAAAGATGTAACAGACTCCTGGGTAACGATCCAGAATTAGTAAATATTAGCATTTTGTTATATTTGTTTCTGAGCCTTTAAAAAATGAAATAAAATACTACTTTCTATTTTATATATGAAATATGTATTTATATTATACATATATAGTACATATATATACACATATGTAGTTTTAAATATTTGGCACTGATTCAATCTGTTTTCATACTTTGCAAGTCTGTACAATTGTTTTGAGTCTTTAAAGCATGTGTATAAATATCATACTAAATTACTCATTCTTCAGTTTGACTTTTTTTTTTTTTTTGATTTTATTTATTTGACAGAGAGAAACACAGCGAGAGAGGGAACACAAGCAAGGGGAGTGAGAGAGGGAGAAGCAGGCCTCCCACCGAGCAGGGAGCCCGATGCGGGACTCGATCCCGGGTCTCCGGGATCATGACCTGAGCCGAAGGCAGTTGCTTAACCAACTGAGCCACCCAGGCGCCCCAGTTTGACTTTTAAACTCACTGTCATGTTTTTGAAGATCTAGTCATATTGGTCAAATTCATTGATTGTAAGTGCTGTAGAGTGCTCCTTCCCATGAGTGTAACACATTTTATTGTCCATTCTCCTATTTACAGGCATTGAAATTGTCTCCATTTTTTTTTTGCTAATTTACAGTGAATGAATGCATATACATACATGCCTCCTTACGCATAATGCAAGAGGTTTTCTCAGAAATATACCTGAAAGTGGAATTGCTGGGTTATAAGGTAATCACATTTTCAATTTTCCATGTTATTTCTGAATTGCTCTTCAGAGCTGACATGTCACTTTACATTTCCTCCAGCTATGAATGGAAGTTTTCCCTGCTCCCATATTTTTACTAAAATACATTTTGGTATATTTTACCCACATAATGGCAGACATCTTGTCTCTTTATTCCTTTTTGCATATCAGATCTTCTGAGACTGTTTTCTTCTGTCTGAAGCATATTTTTTTAGAATGTCTCTAAAAGAAGAAAAATCTCCATTCTCATTAGTCTGAAAATACATTGATTTCTTCCTTGTTGTTGAAAAATGTTTTTGCTGGGTATACAACCTTAGGCTGACAGTTACTTTCTCTCCACACATCAAAGCTATTATAGCACTGTCATTTGGCTTCTATTTTGTGGCAGAAAAGTCAGCTATTAGTGTACTCATCTGTCTTTTGAAGGTCTCTTATCTCTGGCTACTTTTAAGATCTTCTTTTAATCTTTGGTGTTCCATAGTTTTACTTTGATGTATACAGGTGTGTGTTACCATTATTTATTCCATTAGGAATCCACTGGGCTTTTATGATTTGTGGATTGATGTCTACCTAGAAAATTCTCAGCCATCATTCTTCATACATTGTCTCTATTCCATTCTCGGTCTTCTCTTTCTGGAACACTGAAGTAATGTATCTTAGATCTTCTCTTTTATGTGTCTTAACCTCTGTTTTCAATAAATTTTTCTTTCTGTGCTGAAATCTAGATACTTTGTTCAGATCTATCTTTAAAATTTTACTAATTTTCTCAACCCCCTGGTTTATTGTTTTTAAAGCTCTATTAAAATATATTGAATTGTAATGATATTTAAAATATACAATTTAATAAGTTTACACCTGTAAAACCAATAGCAGCATCAAGGTCACATATCAGAAATCCCTCAGATTTCCCTGTGTCCTCTCTTCTGCCATCCCCAGGTAGCCACTGATATGTTTTCTCTCACTATACAATAGTTCCCTTTTTCTAGAATTTTATAGAAATGGAATCACACAATATGTGCTCTTTTTTGGTGTGGGGCAGTCTGGCTTTTTTTCACTCAGCATGATTATTTTGAGGTTCATTCATGTTGCATGTATCAATAATTCATTCCTTTTTTTTTTTAGGTTTATATATTTATTTTAGAGAGTGTGCAGGTATGGGGAGGGACAGAAGGAGAGGGAGAGAGAGAGAAGCCAACTTCCTGGTGAGTGTGGAGCCCAACACCAGGCTCTGTTTCACCACCCTGAGATCATGACCTGAGCCAAAATCAAGAGTCAGATGCTTAACTAACTGAGCTACCTAGGCACCCCAGTTCATTCCTTTTTATTGCTAAGTACTAAGCCATTGTATGTATATGTCATAATTTGTTTTTATATTTACTTGTTGGTAGACATTAATGGTTTGTTTCAGTTTGGGGCTGTTATAAATAAAAACTACTGTAAATGTCCATATACAAGTCTTTGCATGGGTATATGCTTTATTTTCTAAAATTCTGATTTGATTATCTTTGTTGTTGTTCAAGTATAATTAACATACAGTGTTGTATTAGTTTCAGTTGCCTAAACAGTGATTCAGCAATTCTGTACATTTCTCAGTGCTCATCATCAGAAGTATGCTCTTCACCCCCTTTACCTGTTTTACTCATCCCCCACCCGAAATGAACAGAGAGAAGAAAGGAGACAAAGGAACAGACTCTGAAATGTATGGATATATACTTTAAATTCTCTCGAGTAAACAATGCAATGTCTGGATTGTGTAGTAGATGCCAGACCATTTCCCAAAGCAGCTGAATCATTTTACACCCTTGCTAGCTCTGCATGAGGGTCTCAGCTTCTCTGCAACCTTGCTGGGACTTAGCGTGGCCATTCTTTTTCCTCAGGCATCATAATAGGTATGTTAGTGGTGTCCCACAAGTTGGAATTTGCATTTTCCTCATAACTAATGGTATGAAGCAGCTTTTCATGTGCTTATTTGCTTTTCTTGTATCTTCTTTGGTGAAGCATCTGTTTGACTCTTTTGGCCATTATAAAAATGGGTTGTTTTCTCATTATGGAGTTTTGAGAATTCCTTATATGTTCTGGTTTTTTGTTTTTGTTTTTGTTTTAAAGATATTATTTATTTGACAGAGAGAAACACAGCGAGAGAGGGAACACAAGAGGAGTGAGAGAGGGAGAAGGAGTGAGAGAGGGAGAAGCAGGCTTCCCGCCGAGCAGGGAGCCCGATGTGGGGCTCGATCCTGGGTCTCCAGGATCATGACCTGAGCCGAAGGCAGTCGCTTAACCAACTGAGCCACCCAGGTGCCCCTATATGTTCTGGTTTTAAGGTCTGGATTTGTAAATATTTCCTTCCAGTCTGTGCCTTGTTTTCTAACTCTCTTAACAGGATCTTTTAATTTTGGTGCAGTTCCAATTATCATTCTTTTCTTTGGATTGTGCTTTTGGTTTCATAACCACAAAGTCTTTGCCTAACTTATGGCCACAAAGGTTTTTCTCCTAGGTTTTCTTCTGAAGTTTTATACTCTTAGGTTTAACATTTCAGCCTGTGATCCATTTTCACCTAATTTTTCTGTATCAAGTGATGTATAGATGAGAGTTCTTGTGTTTGCATATGGATGTATAATTGTGTCAGTACCCTTTGTCCATCTGTTTGTTTTGATGCAAGCACCACACCATCTTGATTATACACCCTGACATTAAGATGCGCTATAAAGCTCAAATATCCAAGACAGAATGGTATTCACATCAAAGTAGACAAATAGATCAATGGAACAGAATAGACAGTACAGAAATAGGTCACTTGTATTTGGTCAATTGATTTTGACCAGGGGTTCAAAGGAAAGTATAGTCTTTTCAACAGATGGTGCTGGACCTGGTCAGTTCCTTCACCAGGAAGCTGAGCAATTACAGAGTTTACCTCATTTGTTCCTCTACTCTCAAGGGATCACTGCTTTCATTACTTGATGTCTCCTGTCCTGAAAACTATTGTTATATCTATTTGTCTAGTTTTTTTCTTTAGGAGAATAAATCCAGTTACTGTTAAACCATCTTGGTCAAGAGCAAAAGCCCCTGGACTATAGCAGTGGCCTCTTAATTGCCCCCCACCCCCCCCCGCCAATGACTCCCCAGTAATAATTTATCGAGTGTTAAATTTGATTGTTAATGTATATTATGCTCTATTTCCAAAAGGTTCCAGTTAATTATTTTTCAAATCTGCTTGATCATTTTTATTCCCTCTTGCTCTTTAGTCTTTTCTTTATTGAATTGTGATTGACGTACACAAAAGCTGTGCATATTTAATGTGTACATCTTGATGAGTTGGAATAAGGATAAGGATATATCCATGAAACCATCCTCACCCATGATGTCCTAAACTTATCTATAATTTCTAGAAGTTTCTTTCCTTTTTTTATCAGAAAATTGACAGTAGATCAACCCTCTTAAATTTTTAAGTATACAGTATAGCATTATTTGTTTTTTTAAAGATTTTATTTATTTGACAGAGAGAAACACAGCTATAGAGGGAACACAAGCAGGGGGAGTGAGAGAGGGAGAAGCAGGCTTCCCTCTGAGCAGGGAGCCTAGTGCAGGGCTCGATCCCAGGTCTCTGGGATCATGACCTGAGCTGAAGGCAGACACTTAACGATGCCTCCCAGGCACCCCACAATACAGCATTATTAACTATATGCACTGTGGTGTCCAGTAGTTCTCTACGATTCATTCATTTGCATAAGTGAAACTTTGTACCCTTTGATCAACACCTCCTGATTCCCCTTTCCTCTGGTCCCTGGCAACCACCATTCTCCTTTCTGTTTTTAATGAGTTTGACTGTGTCAGATCTCTGCTATCATTGGGGTCACGTAGTCTTTTTTCTTATGTATCTAGCTTATTCTACTTCTGAGTTCATCTATGTTGCAGCAAATGGAAAGATTTCCCTTTTTTCTTTTTTTTTTTAAGCCTGAATAATATTCTCTTGTGTATATACTGCATCTTCTTTATCTATTCATTGATTGATCGACATTTGGGTTGATTCCATATCTTGGCTATTGTAAACAATGTTGCATTGAACATGGGTGTGCAGTTATCTCTTTCAGATCCTAACTTCAATATACCCAAGAGTGTGATTGCTGGATCATAGGGTAGTTCTTTTTTTAATTTTTTGAGGAACCTCCATACTGTTTTCTATAGAGGACATACTAATGTACATTCCCACCAACATAATATAAGGATTCCCTGTTCACCACATTTTTGTCAATACTACCTTTTTTTTTTTTTTGATAATAGTCATCCTAACAGGTGTGAGGTGATCTTTCATTGTGGTTTTGATGTGCATTTCCCTGATGATCAGTGATGTTGAGCACCTTTTCATGTTGGCCATTTCTGTGTCTTCTATGGAGAAAGGTCTACTCAGGTCTTTCCCCCATTTTTTTAAGCTTGGGTGGTGTGTGTGTGTGTGTGTGTGTGTGTGTGTGTGTGTGTGTGTGTCGCTATTGAGTTATATGAGTTCCTTAGATATTTTGGGCGTTAACCTCTTATCAGATAAATGACTTGCAGGTATTTTCTCTCATTCTGTAGGTTACCTTTTCACTTTGTTGAAGGTTTCCTTCACTGTGGTGAAACTTTTTAGTTTGATGCGATCCCAGCTGTTTATTTTTGCTTTTGTTGCCTTTGGTTGTCATATCCAAGAAATGACTGCCAAGGCCAACATTGAGAAGCTTTTCCCCTGTGTTTTTGTTTAAGAGTTTTACAGTTTCAGATCTTATGTTTAAGTCTTTAAACCGTTTTGGTTTGATTTTTGTGTGTAGTATAAAATAAGGGTCCAATTTCACTGTTTTGCATGTGGATATCCCATTTTCTCAACGTTATTTTCTTTTTCTTTTTTTTTTTTAAGATTTATTTATTTGACAGAGAAACACAGCTAGAGAGGGAACACAAGCAGGGGGAGTGAGAGAGGGAGAAGCAGGCCTCCCGCCGAGCAGGGAGCCCGATGTGGGGCTCGATCCCGGGTCTCCAGGATCATGACCTGAGCCGAAGGCAGTCACTTAACCAACTGAGCCACCCCGGCGCCCCTCAATGTTATTTTCTGATTGTGTGTTCTTGTCCCTCTTGTTGAAAATCAGTTTATAATAAATGTGTGGATTTATTTCTGGCCTCTCCTGTTGCTTTCTAGTCTTTCGCATTAGTTGATATGTCTCTGGTTATGCCAGTGCCATAGTATATTTATTACTATAGTTTTGAAATATATTTTAAAATCAGTAAGTGTGACACTGCCTGCTCTTTTGTTCTTGCTCAAGATTGCTCTGGTTAATTGGAGTCTGTTGTGGTTTCATATAAATTTTAGGATTGTTTTTTTAAAATTTCTGTAATCTTTACTCTTATTCTCAACCTTTTCTAAAAACACACTTAATATTTTACATCTGATAATGCCAGCATAGGAAGTCATGGCACATCTGACTCTGTATTATGTGTTATTAGTTTTCACTTTGTAGTAACTTATTTGTTTTTGGACTTTTGGTGATGAGCTGAGATTTTTGGAACTTTGAGACTTGGGTGGGAGGTGGGTTTCTCCAGTAATGATTTGTTTTGCTTCTGCTAGGTACCTGAGGGCATGCACTGAGCGCTACTTTAAATAAAATTCTTATTTTAGGCTTTTTTCATGTCATGTGTAGTGTGAATTCAGGTTACAAACCCATGAGAAGGCTGTCTTATTGTTATAAAATTAACAGAAGAGATTTTTGCCCCCCTTCATTTAGTGATAAAATTGGAGTTTCTCAGTGTCCCCTGGGAAGGTGGTGAGGGTAGGGTGTATTATTTCTAAGTCACCTATATATTGAGGGTCCCTCTGAGGTCTCAGCTTTTGCTGTACTGTGGGGAATGCATTTTTTTTTTTATCATCAAGAAGGTTTATGTTTTGATGTAGTCAAGTGGAGCTGCCTTTTCCTTTATGAGTATTGGTTTTTGGTCTTGTCTAAGAGATCTTTCCTCATTCCCAGTCTCCCAGTGTCACAAACACAAAAATATATTGTCTTATGTTCTGTGTATATTAATGTAAGGAAGGATTTATTTTTACATTTGTCCATATGAAAAACTATGGGCCGTGAGTCAGATTTGACTTTTGACCTGTTTTAAGTCTTTGTGAGCTAGGTAGGGTTTTGATATTTTAAAAAGCATATATATATATATATATAGATATAGATATAGATATAGATATAGATATAGATAGGGTATGTGGCCTGCAAAATCTAAAATATTTATTATCTGGACCTTTATACAAAGAGCTTGCAGACCCCCGGATTAATTTACTTTTTTTTCTTACTTATTTGCTGTATTTTAATTTTCCATTTATACCTGGAGTTTATTTCTGGGCCCTCCATTTGATTTCATTTGTCTCTTCGTTTGTTGCCAACTCCAAATACCACACTGTAATGAAAATGGCTATTTCATTAATGAAAGTACATGAGTTAAAGGAGAGGGATTAGAAAATGCAGGATCCATTTTCAGAGTGGAAATGGAAAAATGTAGAAAATTCATACTTGGATGCCTAATTGCCCTGACATTAAATAGAGGCGTAGAGATTCAGAGTGCCCACAGACTACGCCTCTGCTGCGCCCAGAGCAAGCGCTGGACCATGGAATTGGATTTTATTGATTAATCTGTAACTGTGTACAGTGCTGTATGAAGCATGAAACACTTGTTCTAGGAAGCTTCTGACAAATGGAACAATGAGTTGGAAGTCCTGAGTGGATCAGAATGAGCGAGGAAGAGATTGGGGGTCATGTGGGAGAGGCATACACCACAAACCCTAAAATATATGTTAATCATGGGAAGTGGGGGAAAGAGATAAAACCAGGCCGTGAGAATAAAATCTTTCCCTCTAGAGCAGATGTTTGTTTGTCTGAGGCACATGTCTGCTCACTTCAGTCATGACACAGTTTGCCTGTTCAGGGAGGTAGCAGGGATGATGGCGTGGTCTCTGAGGGGAGGTGGAGATATACGTAAGAGATATGGTGGTGGCCACCACACCTGGATGAGACATTTGTTACCTTCACCAAGGCACCAGAGGCTTTGACCACAGTCTTATGCCCTCCTTAGTGGGATACTGAAGATCTTCACACCTCCACTCTGCTTCCTTTTGCTTTCTTATTCCCTGTAGGATCAAATGGGAGGAACAGTACGGTAGCCCATGTGTTTTTCCACCCAGAATAAACATGTTCATGAAGAGGCCTGACCCTCTCCTTGGATCCACTTTCCTTCCCTCAGACTTGGTTGACAAAAAGAGTAGTGAATGTGTGGGGGGTAGGGAGAGTGTGGCTGGAGTAGGCAGGGTGGCCAGTGGCTTTCTATCAGCCTCAAGATACATGACAAAAACTTCACCCTGACTCCTTTTGAGAACTTGTCACTGAACTCTAGTTAAAATCAGTGTTTCCTGAGTTCTTGACTTTGGCCAGCCAGTCACTGTGGTGTCTCTGCTGGAGCTGATGTGGGGTAAGAAAGCTTTTTTCTGGGGCGCCTGGGTGGCTCAGTTGGTTAAGCGACTGCCTTCAGCTCAGGTCCCGGGATCGAGTCCCACATCGGGCTTTCTGCTCAGCAGGAAGCCTGCTTCTCCCTCTCTCACTCTCCCTGCTTGTATTCCCTCTCTGGCTGTGTTTCTCTCTGTCAAATAAATAAAATCTTTTAAAAGAAAAAAAAAAAAAAAGCTTTTTTCTGATCAGTTTTCCATGAGGCCCATCAACAAAAACATTATGCTGATCTTACGTAAGTGTCAATAATGCAAGCTCTTAAAGGAAGACCTCTGGAGAGGACTGAAAGCACAGGGGACACACAGAGTATAGAAGTTAAATTTAAAATCTGGATTTTAAATGGCAGTTTATTAAAAACCCCGTGAGCTGCTCTGTAGGTCAGCTCACAGCGAATTAGACATAAATATGGAAAGCTAGATCAATTGTAAAGGTAACGTCCAGTAAAACCACAGTGAGAGGAAGAATGGCTCTGTGGGACAATGTCAACATACAAAAGTGACACTGTGTATTTATAGGATCCTTGCATATTTAAGGATGTTTATCAGACATACTTGAGTGAGCATCCCTGGGGAAAACCAATGGGACTCAGAGGAGAAGGGAAACACTTGAATCATGTGTCTGGGGTCGGGCTCCCCAGAAGCAGAGCCTGAGCTGGGCATTCCTGGGCAGGTGATTTATAGAAGGTGGGCTCTCAGGAGAAAGGGAAGCAGACCAGGGCACGGGAAGAACTAAGCAAGATTTGGCACTGAGTATCCAGTTCTGCCTGATGCTGTGGGAATCAGGATCCTGGACTGTGAGATAAACCAGGGATTGTCCTGCTCAGAGAGAAAGGGGCTGAGCCTTCTGCAACCTTCTGCAACTGTCAGTGGCTAAGGGCCCTTCCTGGGGTGTATGCAAGCTCCTCCAGGCCTCTTCAGGCAAGATAGGCTCCCAAGGGCAGTTGTCTTGAAAAGGGGATAAATATGAGTCATTAGCAGCCAACACCCCAGCATCTGGAACACAACATGCAGGTGGGCGAAGGCTGTTGAGACGGGGCTTTGTGGCATCTACTAAACTGTGGTAGGCCTTGTTTGTCCGGTGATGGTGACAAGCTTGCTTCCCCTGCCACACCTGTGTGTTCCTGCCCAGAAGGAGGGTGCTCCAAGAGGGGCTGCTTTCAGAATGCTCTGCGAGAGCCCAGGAGAGGGAGCAACAGACCCTGCCCATGACTCAACAAAATACTGCTTTGAAGGCAAGGCTAGGATCCACTCGGGCTCCCCAAGGGCTAAAGAGCCCAGATTCTACCTTCCTGAGACCTGAGTGCAGGGGCCAGGGCTCTCTCACAGTCTCCTGGTGACTCTCATTGAGCAGAGTCCCTCACTAGGCCATTTTCCAAAAGCAGAACTTCCCAGCAGTTCAAACTGTGCCGTTCTTAACACCTGCAAGCTTGTGGCAGTCACCCACTGACTTGGGGTAAAGGTAACCGGCAGCACATAGAGAAGAATTCTCCCTGTACCCCCCCACCCCCCCCAGCCCCAGCCTCCTTCCTCCCTTTGTCTCTACACTTTGAAATCACTCTCTGCCCAGACCCAGCAGGAGCCCTGGCTGGTTCAGGGACTTGTGATTAGCTCCCTACCCTGGCTCAGATTGCTCTTTTAGGAACCTGTGGACTTGACAAGCAGGGACTACTGCTTCAAAGAATAAGGCTGGAACCCCTGGGGAATGGCAGCTCCAGCCCAAGGCCAGGGAGATAGCAGGACCCTGGGAGTGGAGCCTTTCTCGAGCATGGACTCCAGAAAAGATGAACAAAAAATCACTTTCTCATTGTTTCGATGCTGTAAAAACCAGCGCCTGAGAAAATACAGCATTCTGCAGGCCTTGTTTATAATTCTGTGAGCGGTCCTGGTTATTAGAGGGCTGCAGCTGGAGGCTGGCAGTGGCTCAGAGAGATGAGAAAGGAAGATGGCTAAGCAGGTAGCCTCGCCTTCCCCCTGAGCTGAAGAGTGTCTGGGAGTAGAATTCTTGTAAACTGAGGCTTGTAGAAGAAGGGGCGTCCTTGGGGCTTGACTGGGCAGAGAGGAGCAGCGCAAAGGTCTTTTGAAAGAGCTGACTGCTGATGGTGGCCTGTCGCAAACTGGTACGGAGCGCTGGACCAAGGGTCTAGCTCCACGTGGTTACATGGTCTTGAGTGTTTCAGGGCTCGCAGCCCCTGCCCTACATCTAGTTCTTTTGCCCGCAACGCAGCAGCCCTAGAACAGCTTGCTGGTCTGTTTCTGGTCACATGTTTGGTTGCACATCCTAATAAACGCATAGTTGCTTACTCAGAAATTATACACATGTTCTACTCCACTAATGTGTTATATATGTGTTGTAAAGGGTATACAGCAATGGATACAAGAAAGTCTAGAGGAAAATTAATATAAATATATGTTCCCGTATTTTCTTTCTCAGCTTTGCTGTGCCTTCCCACTGGGATGGGAATACTGTTTTGGAAATTAGACCAGATGATCTGATCTGGAAGGTCCTCTCCCGATAGAAAGACTACGATGCTTGTTTTTTCAAAGAAGACACTCTAAGCCTGCAGTGTCCAACACAGTAGCCGCTATTGGCCACACATGGCTATTTAAATTTATTAAAATGAAATAAAGTAAAACTTTCAAATGCTGAATAGCTGCACATGGTCGATACAGATTATAGAACATTCCTGCCATTGCCAGAAGGTGTACGGAGCAGTGTGTTTATAAGCAGTCAGGACCATATGATTGAGGATTTCATTACAGCCGCTGGCTACGCGCAAAGCAGCACAGAAAGCCCTTCCTCATGTTGTCCCTCCAACAGCCTTGAGGGTTGGGTCCCTCTATTGTCTCCATGTCCTAGAGGGGAAAAGGAGGACAGAAAGGATGAGAAGTTTGTAGGCTGACCCCACGGGACTTGGGGGTTTAATGTCTGACTGTTGTTTTTGTAAATGTTTGTGTATATGAGCTTCTGGGTACATCTTCTCAGGGAAGTCTACTGCACACATGCTTCTCTGTCCCACAGGTACAAAGGGAGTTTCTTGCAGAGCCATGTTCAGCTGAGAGGGAGTGGACCGCGCAGGCCACTCAGGGGGCTGAGAAAAGACCGCCACCTCCCCCCACTCGAGGGACTGGGCCCACGAGCGACCTGCACGCAGCCTTCTTCAGAAATGGCAGGTAACGTTCTTCTTGGAGGCGAATCCAAACTGGGCACACCACCGTGCCAGGCCCCTCATAGAGGCTGGGAATGCAGGATGGGCAGGAGTCAGCTATCCTGCCCTCAGGAGCCTGAAGGTATGATGATAAAGGTGGGACATTGTGGAACTGTCAGTGTGACCCCAAACTAGTGGGGAGAATACTGGGCAGGAATATGGAGAAGTCAGGACACATACTTTGATCCTGGCTACGTGTGCTGGGCCCTGCACCGGGTACAGATTTCCTCATTTACCTCAGGAATGTGAGTCAGAACTCTTGGTGCCTCCACTCTCCCCCATCTTTAAAAAGGAAATTTACTTAATTCTTTCCAGGGCCATTTCCAGGTTGCAGTGGGTGTGTGGGGGGCTTAAGAGTCAGTGCTGGCATAGAGAGGGGAGCAGTTAGTGCGCGTGGGAGCTTCAGGGGACATTGCTTACATGGAAGGCGTCAGAGTACATGCTTTGTCATGTTCAGAAATATATCAAGGATGGACTAATGCTGAGAGTTTCCTGGAAAAAAAACTATTTTCAGCTGTAATCACTGGGCAACCAAGGTAATTGCTGCGATTCTCCAGACCTCCATTCTCCCCCTTTGTTTCTCCCTACCTTCAGCAGTGATGGGTCCAGCCTTAGTCTCCTTTGCAGGGTGTTGACTGGGAAAAATGAAGAGCATCTGTGCAAAGGCTTTAGGGTCCCATCTGGCCAGCTGTGACTGAATTACCATCCTTTTGTTGCTGATTATTGTCTGTTTGGCTCAAGGGCTGACCCTGGGCTGTATCTGATGGCTGAGGTTTGGGTCCCTGGGGACAGTTGGCTGGGGTACCTCCCCCTCCCCCTTTGTGTAGCTTCAGTGCCCCCTGTCTGCAGATGGCTCTTCCGTGCTCCCCTTCCCCACCACCCCCAAAACCCTCTCCAGTAGGCAAGGACTGTGGTTGGACTTTTGTTTCTCAGTGAGAATTTAAATCAAGGTAAATATTTGCTATGGGGGTTGGCCAGGAAAAGCACTGTCTTTGCTAGGACCATGGAGGTTTAAGATGATGAGGGGAAGGCTGGGATGAGGTAAGGGATGGTAGTCTGAAGGCCCTATGGAGCCCAGCTGATTCTTTCTTCACTTCTGTGGCCCACATCCTCAGCTCCGTGACTTTCCTTCTTCTCAGATAGATACAGCCAAGGGAACTAACCAAGAGGTTGTTTGGGTGATACCTGCCTCCTCAACAGAACCAACTGGAATACTTCCAATTGTCCCAAATGGCAGAACCTTTGCAGCAGCTCTCTTCCCAGCACCTTAAAGAGGGCTAAATCAGGCTGCTGCTGGAAGCTCACAACAGCTGCCATGTTTGTATTCCTAAGCATTGTGTTCTGCACTAAAGAGGAGAGAAATAATCCCTCTGTGCTACAGGGGTGAAGACAGACAGACTGGTGAGCTAGCTCTTCACCCTTGGCTTAGTCTCACGGGGGATGACACAGCAGGTCAGTTAGCTGCCCCCTTGAGATCTGTGTCCACACAGCGAGGCTGTGATAAAGGGTTTACCTACCCAGTGGCTCAGTGTGTGTGTCAAGCCAGCTACTGTATGCAGCAGGCACTGCAAGACTCTACAGTAGATGATAGATGCTGATTGTTACTATCTGCTGAGCATGATAAGCACACCTGCATAAAAACAGGCAGGTGCTGAATGCCAAATGAGTGTGGGGCATGTGGTAATAAGTGTTTCTGTTGTTGGCCGAAGATGAGGTCAGTGTTGAGGGGGGAACCCAAAGCAGGGGTTTTCTCAGGAGACATAGGGAGAAAAGACCAGAGGCTTACTGGATTGGGGAGTGGTGGGTAGGGGCTCAGGGGCAAGAATGCAGATTCTGGAGAGGGCAGCTGGAGCCCAGATGAGCCAGTGCACAGGGGCCCGTGGGGGACAGGGAAGAGTCACTGAAGCCGGTGCCCCACTTGGCCACCTGTACTAGTTTCTTACGGCTATGGAAGAAATTGCCACAAACATGGTGGAAAACAACAAAAATTAATTTTCTCATGGTTGTGGAGGCCAGTTGTCTCATACTCTCTCCAAAGGCTTTAGGGAAGGAGCCTTCCTGTCACTTCCACCTTTGGGTGGCTCCGGCCATCCCATGGCTCTTGGGTGTATCTCTCCAGCTTCTGCCTCCTTCTGCACATGGACTTCGCTGTGTATGTTTGTGAGTCACCTCTCCCCCTTTTTCCTTTACAAGTATACTTGTCATTGGATTTAGGGCTGATCCTAAATCTAGACCGATTTCATCTTCAGTCTTAATTTAATGACATCTGCAAAGACTCTTTGTCCAAATAAGGCCACAGCCACAGGTTATGCAAACTGGGACTTGGACATATCATTTTGGGGGTCACAGTTCAATCACTGTACCGTTTTTATAATTTCCCCCCTCTCTGTGAACCAACAGAAGTGACCTAAAAACATGTTTCTCAGTGAGAAAAGCAGCAGCACACGTGGACATTCAGTGTTCCACGAGGCACCTTGTGCTCTTGTTGTGTGCATACAGTTTGGGTAGGAAAGTTCTATTCGAAACCAAACCAATGCATAATCATTAAGAGTAACCTGGCCCAACATCAGCAGGACACGTTCCACACTTGGGGGAAGCATTTATGAGTAGCTTCAACACCAGGATCGGTGTGTTGGGATAGGGAACCCATTAGCTTCTCTTTAGGGAGAACCCCAGGGGCAGACGGGGTAGGGCGTGGGCGGGCCCTGCAGGTATGGCTGTGTGGATTGTGCCCCCAAGGCCTGTGGTCTAGTTCCCACCTAGTTTGTCCAGCCTTGATCTCTGACTAGGGAGCTGTCAGCCCAAAGCAGGGAGCCCTGGCTCCTCTCTCCTTCCCTGCCACAGCCACAAGTGGAAGCGGGTGCCTCTTCCTAATGTGTACAGAGGCCCCATGTACTCACAGGGTGGGGGCCCCATGTGAGCAGAGACACCAGGCAGGAAACCTCTGACCTATCATTGTCCTTTGCACCCCCTTCTTCCTTTTGAAAGCTTCTCTCGGCTGCAGGGGGGTGGTCCTGCTCCCACCCACATGGACTTATGGAGGACATCTGGAGACCCTTCCATGTTGGGAGAAATCCCACTTCTGCTTCTTCTCTCAACAGCAGCTTTTCATACCAAAGCCTCAGAGCAAACTGGGGCACAATGAATGGTGGATAAAAACAGACCCAAACAAACAAAAAAATCAGAAACACAGTCTGAATGTGGAGCTGAGAAACGAGAGGCCATCCGTAGTTCAAATGCCCCCTGGGATGTGGCCCCACACAGCGGTATTATAATGCCCCCGCAACAGCCCAAGTGGTGACAAATGTCTCTGCTTTCGTGTTTATTATTTGAGAAGCCGATTGAGCCAGAGGCCTAGGTCACTGGTGCCCATTTTCAAAGAGCTCCCTCCCCCGCAATTAGGAAGAACATGGAGGATGTCCATTAAGAGCAGGTGTGAGCATGTGAGATGTGGGCTAATCATTGGCCCATGGAGTATTAATCACCCCCTGTCCCTTATTGAAGTGTCAGAGTGGGAATAGGACTGGCTGGTTAGGTAAACTAGCCAGCCCAGGGTGGACAGGTCATGACGGACACCGAATCAGAGGGTGGTAGAGTGCATTAAAATACCTTCTGGAAATCAAAGGGGCTCGAGATTTTATTGCCACTGCTTGCCCATACCAATATTTCACAGTGGAATGACAGGCGCTCTGAGTGTTGGGTGTTTGAAGACAAAGTGCCATTACTTCAAAGGAACCTAACGATGGGCCTCAGTCACCTACCATCTACAAACAACTTTCTTGTATCCTTTGACCTGGCAGGTCCTGCATGGAGAGATCAGGGCTGGCTTTTGAGTGAGGGAGCTGACCTCACCATGTTTCTGTGTGTGTGTGTGTGTGTGTGTGTGTGTGTGTGTGTGTGTATGCGTGCGCGTGCCTGTGAGTTCATGCAGCTGTGTATATTTTTTTGCAGGGGTGTGTGTGTTGGGGGGGCTGTTTTTCCCATCAGGACAGTGATAGAATCATCTATTTTGGGTGACCTGAGGGGCTATAACTTTGGGAGAACTTGATGAAATGCAACAAAGAAAGTGAGAATGGTCTTTGGGGGGACCTTCCCACAATTAAAAGGGAAAACCTTTGGTCCTTATCCTTATAAGTCATCTAGAATCAGTAACATCTCTTCAAACAAGTCAGCATGAATACCTGTGTCCGGAGGCTGGAAGAAACTATCATAACCTATTCTTTGTCCTCTTCAGTTTTGGTGAATCTTCTCGTCAACAATTTATAAAGATGAGAGGAAGAGGATGTTTCTGAAAAATATTTTTTGAAAGGATGCTTAATTTACCTCTTCTCTAAACTATTCTGATAGCTTGGTGCTAATCATTGCAATTAACAGATGGCTTGGCAGTGAAGTCATCTGCAAGCAGAAGGCCAGAGGAGTTAGGAAGGATAAAGACCTAATTTATAAGATTTTATTTTATTTTATTTTATTTTATTTTTTTTTTTTTTTTTTAAAGATTTTATTTATTTGACAGAGAGAAACACAGCCAGAGAGGGAACACAAGCAGGGGGAGTGAGAGAGGGAGAAGCAGGCCTCCCGCAGAGCAGGGAGCCCGATGTGGGACTCGATCCCAGGTCTCCAGGATCATGACCTGAGCCGAAGGCAGTTGCTCAACCAACTGAGCCACCCAGGTGCCCCTAATTTATAAGATTTTAGAGTGATCGGAGTCTCTGAGACTCTCGTGAGAACTGAGTCTGTTGTTAAACCTGAATCCAGTAGTCCATCCCCTCCAAGTTTCCAGCAAGGGGGTTGGGGAAACTGGAAATCTCTCTTTAAATATCAAATAACAATGAATTCCTCTTAGCAGTGGTGACTGTCCATTGTCAGGAGTGTTGCTGCTTCCAAGAATTTCCTTCCTCATTCCCATGCACCTCAGGATCGCAGGGGAGGGATGGTGCTAGGTGGCTTTAATCTCAGAAGCTCAGGTTCCTTATCAAAGAGTTTCATAAAAAGATGCTTCTTAAGATGTCAAGTCATTAAATATCCCAAGGAGAGCATACATCTACTTGAGGGAAAACCTTGTAATCCAAGCTTTCTTTATGGGACACCCCATTCAGAGGTTGCCGGGGGGAGGGAATGAGTGTCACAGGAGGAGAACATTCTCCAGTAAACTGACTGCTTATAAATTTGGACCTTTTTTTTTTTTTTTTAAAGATTTTATTTATTTGACAGAAACACAGCCAGAGGGGGAACACAAGCAGGGGGAGTGAGAGAGGGAGAAGCAGGCTTCCCACCGAGCAGGGAGCCCGATGTGGGACTCGATCCCGGGCCTCCAGGATCATGACCTGAGCCAAAGGCAGTCGCTTAACCAACCGAGCCACCCAGGCGCCCCTAGACCCCTTTTAAATACTGCTTTCTGTCTGTCTGTCTCTCTATCCTTAGCATTAGCTTTCATTCCTGCCCTTCAGATTAATTTTCACAATATAATGTAAATTGATTGCCAAGTGAAATCACAGATCATGCTTAGGCCACAGAATTTCATGAAGTTGATGGAAGTGACCACTGCCTTGATTGAAACTCAGTGACAGAATCTGACTGGTGACAAATGGATGGGAGAAATTCAAGGAAGCTAATTTCAAGAGAGTGAAGTACATATTGGAGAGTTAGAAGAAACCCCTTGGGAAAATTTAGGAGGCCCTATAATATTGGGGAGCGGGAGTCCCTCTTGATCTTCCTTTGAGAATAAATGTAAACCGAAGAATAGCTCATAGAATAGCTCTACAATTTTGTGTAAAAATGTACTCTGCCCCCATCAGCACTGAATTAACCTTTGTTGATTTCAGCAATTAGCTCAGTTTGCCGTGAAGGCTTATTTTTATTTTATCTTTGTTGGTTTATCAGCTTACTTTCACAGCTTTTGGTTTCAAGATAAATTCTCAGAGTCCTTAATAGAGTCCCCACTATTTACTATGCAATTTTGGTCCCCATGGTGAATGGATTCACTTTAGGTGACCTTTCCCTAGTAGTAGTGATCTCAGTTAGTAAATGCCCTGTTTACCAAGCTGAGGGGTCATCTCTGCCTTTGTACCCGTGCCTAGCATGGCATCAGGTTCTTTGTAAGCATTTATGGGATGAACAACTGACAGAAGGAAGTCAGCATGAAGCTCAGCCCAGTTGAAAGGATGAACAAAATCAACTCCCAAGGCTTCTTTGAGAATGAAGGAAGGGGCAGGCAACCTGTAGGTTTCATTTTTTATTGTATTTTAGAGGGCCATCAATAGTGGAAGAGTCCAGTGGGTACCTAGTTTGGATGAGCTAACAATCATAAAAGAAGCCTTATCTTTATTTTTTTCATAAAATAAACTTTTTCATCTAAAAAGAAACTTCTGTCTTCCCCTACCTTTGCTGGGCTCAGTTTTATGGCACCACCGTCTTCAACCTCAAGGATCATCTGTCTGTCTAATGCCACATCAGGTGTACTGATGGAAGCTCCGGAGAAGTACAGATGGTGACTTTGAACCTGAGGATGTTCACTTTGATGTCTTTTAACCTGGGATCCTCTCTTATATAATGGTGGGACCAAATCTTGAGTGGGAGATTTGCCAAAGCCGGCACTTTAGTTAAAACAACCTGTGGGCAGCATTATCTTTGAAAATTCTGTAACACAATTATAAGAGTGTGCTTGGTGTCTATAGCTCTGAGAAGAAATTCTCATGCATAGATGTTTGAGGATCACTGAGGTAAAGGAAGGAAAGAAAAGAGGCAATTTGTCCCAGCTGTTCCAAGAACAACAACAAACCCTCTAATCAGGGAAATGAGGAACTCTGTAGTGTCCTTGCTTTGCCATGCAGTGTACACCATTTGGATTTAGCATGAAGCCTCTAAAACTGTTATGACATCTCGACGGAGTGGCTCGTGGTGGGGATTAAGATATTGGAGTTGTGTCTTCTGGGCAGTGTGGGGAGCAGCATCCCAGAATTCAGAGTGGAGGTGAAACGTGTGCTGGGACCCTGATGTTTCTTTTCTAGTGCTGGCCTGGGATTTGGAGGCAGTTCTCTAGTTGGCAGTTAGTTACTCCATGCCAGCTTGAACCAGCTGGTGTAGGTCAGCCAAAGACCGTCTCTTCTGGTGTAAGGGGAAGTTTGCCACCAACCCTTGTCATTGTCACTTGTCCCTTGTCACTGTTTACTTCCCAAATCGGGGTCTCATTTAAGAAGAGAAGTTGTGCGTGTGTGTGTGCGTGTGTGTGTGTGTTCGTGCGCACATGCGTGCATGTGCTTGCCCTTGAAGATTATTTTTTCATTAGAAAAAGCAATTGAAAAACCTGTACATCCATATAAAGTGGATGACACCACCGGAGTGAAAGCAGCTACTAAATTCTCTTTTGTTGTGGTTACTCAGTTCCTGATGTGTTTCTCCTGATGAGGTCACTGCTCTGAAAAGAATACTTTTCTTTTCAGAATGGGGGGCTCAGTGGAGGTAAACACAATATCATTGAATTCTCTTTGCATTTCAAGTGGGACTTTCTAGTCTCTGGGAGCTTAAAACCCATGAGCATGCAGCCCTATTACCAGTTTCCTAATATCACAGTTTTTGACCCTGGGCTGCAAAAAAGAAACGCATAATTAGGTTTGCCCTGTTTTCGTGTTTATATGCACATCCTTTTCTCTGTAGCCGATGACATATCAGTTTTTTATTTTTTTGTTATTGAAATCCTTTGTGCTAAAAGGACCTGCTCCATTAACTGAGACCTATTCTATTTACTCTGATGCTGGGATACATTAAAACATTCCGTGGTATAAGAGTGCTCTTATATATTTCCTTAGAAATGTGTTTTGCAGAACTGAATGGGGAACATTGATGTGGTTGAGGTTAATCATTTGGGTTTTGCTGGGCACACTGGCAGTCATACACTTCTGCTGGTGCACAGACTAAAATTGGGACACTAAGGAGGAGCCGAGCATGGCCCTGTGCCCGGATGACATGTCTTGAGGGGGATGTTTTATTGAACCATAAGAACTATACCGTGTTTATTGTTTTGCAATTTCCTGCAGCTGGCATGGCTTAAAACAGTAAACATGGTGAAGTTTGAGGCTATGTTTCACAGTGAGATTTTAGGAAATTTCCCAGCAAACTAATGATAAGGGACTCTATGTTCTTTGCAACTGGAGAAACAAGACCCAGAGAGGTGTCAGCAACTTGCCTGGGGCCTCGTGATAAAGCTGGTGGTCAGCACTGTTCCCTACATTCACATAATTCATGTGCCACCTCTACAAATATTGCCTCTGCATGTCACTTGTGTGAATGTTTGCTCATGTTATCCTTTAAACTCACTCACCAAAAGTGCAAATACATTTATTTTAAAGAGAAACTGCTTCTGCCCACTGAAAATGGAAAGCCAACATCACGTGCCGTTAAGAGAGTGCCATAGGATAAAAACACTCTAATGTTCTATGGTAAATGAATTCCAGCTCCTGTCTGCTGTGGGCAGAAGGCCAGGAGCCCTAGGAAGACCCCCTCTGCAGGAAAGAGAGGGTGAAGTCTTGAGGGGCATTAGAGGTCCATTAGCACCCAGTTGAGACTTTTCTTCTTTTCCTTCATTAGAGGGTTCCAAGGGCACTGCTCTCTCACTGCATGATGCAGTTTTATTTAACTCTAAGCTGTGAATTGCCTCTCTCTGGGGCTTTGCTGGCTGCCACACCCTTTTCTTGACAAAACGAAGGTCCTCCCTCAGCTTGTGTTGTCTGAATCCAATGTTTCCCTAGCTTTTATAAGGCCTTGACCTGTATAGATTTAAACTCTTCATTCACCAGAGTCAGCTGCGGAGGCCATGGGATGACCTTTTGCACAGACCCTCCTTGAAGCCCCTACCTTCTCTCCCTCCTTGGGGGTGGGGGGCAGAGCCTGCCAGGGGCCTCCTGGGTATTTTCAAACTCTGCACTCTGAGATTCCCAGACAGCACCCCAGAAGCCTCTGGGGTGCTGTCTGCTGTGGAAGGGGGTGCTGAGAAAGACCTGGGAGCCCAGGTGCCATGAGAGGATGTAGGAGAGGCTGGGTACCCTTTGGGGCTTTGCAGCCTTTCAGGTGGTGGGCTGATCTTGCTTCTGAGAAAGATGGGACCTGCTGAAGGATTTGGGTACAAGGAGGAGACTGTTCACTGGAGGCATTAAAAAGATCACTCCAGGCGCAGAGTGGAGCAAGGATTGTGGCAGATGGGATGGACCCCAGGAGACTGATTGGAAGGCCCTGGAGACAGGCTGGGCACATTTGTGTTTAAAAAGCCCTTGGGAAAATTGATGCTTCACCTAGAGGCATAAAATAGTGAATTATTAATTTTTAATTACGTGTGTAAGCATGAATGATACTTCCTTTAATGCATCAAAGTACAGTAGATAAGGCTAATGCTTGCTTTGAAACACCCCCCCCCCC
>PITA01006651.1:0-98199 GCA_004023965.1 Spilogale gracilis
TTTTTTTTTTTCTTTTCCTTTCTTTTCTTTTGCTCTTAGGTTGTTCCAGGATAAATAAATTCTGTATGACACCATTTTGTTTGGAAGCACAAATTTTCTGTTTATATTATTTTTGAATTCTATAATTTTCATGTGTTTTTTTTTGCCATTATCTCCAGTTCTCCAAAACTCTCCATTTTTCTTTGACTTCTTTGATCATTGGAAATGTAATGTGAAATTTGTGATGGTTTGTTTAATTTTGATACTTTGATTGTGGGTCTCCTTTTATAGCTCTTTCTTTTTATTACTTTCTGCTTTTCACTCATATTTTGTTGTCTCCTTATATGCATGGTTATTTCTAATTGTGTTTTATTTACAGAATTATTTGTAGAAACTTGGAGGTGGGAAGTAAAATCATGGCATCTTTCCCCAGAGAGAAAGTATAACTACTTTTAGCACATATCTTCTTTTATGAAAAGTATTGTTATTTCCTAGGAATTAAGCATTTCACATATATGGCAATATTGGTAGTTGAGAGGGTTACCAATATCTTTCACAACAGTCACAGAAAAAAGAGAAATCTCTATAAATTGTGTGTCATGATACCATCTCTGAGCCAGTTATTGTGGTTTGGCAAATATTTGCTCTTATTGACCAATCTTGACTCATATCTGTACCTAGATACAAAAAATATTCACCAAATCTTTGACTAAAAGTATGGAGGTGAAATATCCTGAGAAAAAACTGCAGTGCATAAGGAAAACATAAAATTAATACTAGATATGAAAACAAAAGATGTTGACTGATATATATCATTCTCATGATTTACTGATTTATTGCATAGATTCATGATCTGTATTTTTGGCTTCTTATTGAACCAAATTCTTTGCAATGTATTCTCTTGCTTACACTTCATGCCTTTTTCATAGGGCAAGATTTTTCTTTCCTTTCATAAACTGTGATGTTTCATATCCACTTGACTTTATATCTTCTCCCCCCTCTGCCTCTTTTGCTTTGTCCATCTGAAAAGTCCATACTTACCCTTCAAACGTCTTCTCAAACATGGCCTTTGTGATATATCAGTTCACTCTGTATAAAGACTCCGGAACATGCTCCAAGATTCTCATATTGTTTAACTTATATGTAAATGAGTTGCTTGCTTGCTTTTCTTCCTATTTGATTTCATCTTTTGAGACTGCAAATTGTTATGTACTTTTTTCTTCCAAATTTAGGATGAATATAAAGAGCATTGGTGATTCTAAATAAATGTCTCTTGAAAAAATAAATGTTGAATGTCCTGGCTGAAGGATTATGGAAACATTTGACTTAATGTTGTCAAAATATAACCTAAAATTATGTTTTTAAAATTATATGTGTGATAAAAAATCATTCTTAAGAGCATAAAAATTAAAGGAAGAAAGGAATTGGTAACACAGGAACTGCAAAGATTATTTTTTAACTCATTCATGTAGATGGTCAGAGAAAGCTTATTTTCAATGTATCACTTTGTGGGAAGAATTCTGTTGCTTGTAACTTTATATAATTATCCACATGGGTTACTGACACTTTTTATTTGGAAAACAAAGGAATTTAATGATATTTCTGGCAATCATTTCTAACAAATGTTTTCATTCTATTACCATTCTTTTTCTTCTTCTTTTTAAGTTAGTTAATTGATTAATTATTTTATTATTCTTATTTTAAAGATTTTATTTATTTGGCAGAGAGGGAGAGAGACAGCGAGCAAGGGAACACAAGCGGGGGAGTGGGAGAGGTAGAAGCAGGCCTCCTGCCAAGTAGGGAGTATGATGCAGGGCTTGATCCCAGAACCCTGGCATTTTATGACCTGAGCTGAAGGCTGACACTTAACAACTGAGCCACCCAGGTGCCCCTTTGTCTTTCTTTCTTTCTTTCTTTCTTTCTTTCTTTCTTTCTTTCTTTCTTTCTTTCTTTCTTTCTTTCTTTTTCTTCTTCTTCTTCTTCTTCTTCTTCTTCTTCTTCTTCTTCTTCTTCTTCTGAGATTTATTTAATTTGAAAGAGAGAGGTAGGGAAGAGGAAAGATGGAGAGGAAGAGATAGAATCTTAAGCAGCTTCATGGCCTAGTGCCACATGTGGCGCCAGATCTCACGATCTAAACCAAAACCAAGAGGCAGACACTTAACAACTGAGCCACCCAGTTGGCCCTCAATTCTGTTATTATACATATAAGGTAATATGGCACTCATGGAAGTCTAATTTTAAAAGAAAATGATGTAACAATGTATATAGAATCAATTTATAGTTTAAATTTAAAGTTGATGCTGGAACAAGTTAAAAATTTGGAGGATATATATAGATGGAATATGTTTATTTTCTATGTGAGAAGGATATGAGTTATGGATGCAGAGGCAGAAAGCTATAGACTTCCCAAAATTCTTATGTTCCAATCTAATACCCTATATGACAGTTTTGGGGATGGGGTCTTTGGGGGTTGGTTTTGTCATGAGAGTGGAGACCCCATGAATGGAACTAAGGTCCTTATAAAAGGGACCCCAGAGAGCTCCCTTGTCTCTTCTGCCCTGTGAAGATACAGCAGGAAGAGAGCTATGAACTTGCCAAACATTGATTCTGCTGCTGCTTTGATCTTGGACTTCCCAGATTCCAGACTGTGGGAAATAAATATGTGTTATTTATAAGCCACTGAATCTATGTTACTCTCTTAAAGCAATCTCAACTAAGACACACTTAATATAGCATTTTTTAAAAGTTAGGATGAAGTAGAACACTAGTATAACTTGGAATCCATTAGACTGATAATGTCTTAGTGTTAAAGGCAGGCAAACTCTTTATGAACCTTCATGCAAAGCTACTATTTAACAACCATGTTTATAGGTGACTAGAAAATATTTAAGCACTTACATCCTTACATGAAAGTATGTTACTTATACACATAGTTGCTTTACCCAATTCAATTACATTATAGGGAACAAAGTGGGGGAGTTGTAGTTAAGAAATGTGATATTTTGTTTTTCTCCTTGTAAAGGAAATAAAGTGCCATTGGTGTGATGCAGGGAAGAAAAGTCCTTTATCCTAAATATATATTATTCTCCCACTATTTGGATCTTTTAGATTTACTACTTATCTGATTATTTGCATTGTACCAGAGTTTCTAAATGCCTATAGTATTTTCTATAAAGTAGAGATTCCTATTTAAAAAAAAAAAAAGAAGTGAGCTTTGCATATAAAGAATTAAAGTATTGCTTATTTACCATTTCTTTATTTCTTGCCAGTTAATTCAATCAATATTTTATGTGATTTTTCCCAATGATTTGATAGTACCAAGAAGACAGCTTTAAATATATATATATATATATATATATATATATATATATTTTAATTTGACACAGAGAGAGACCATAAGTAGGTAGAGAGGCAGGTAGAGAGAGAGGGGAAAGCAGGCTCCCTGCTGAGCAGAGTTCTATCCCAGAACCCTGAGATCATGACCTGAGCTGAAAGCAGAAGCTTTAACCCACAGAGCCACCCAGGAGCCTCAAGAAGACAGCTTTAAATGTCCCTTTAGCTTGACTAAACCTTAGGTTTCTTCCCAACTGTATGCCTTTGATCTCTCTTTTCTCAGAAAACTTGCAATAGCAAATCCTATTCTCTTTCCCTTTGAGATGTAAATCTTCTGCAAGCAAAAAATGTCTTTCTCAAGGACCTGGGAGCCATTCTTTTGAAATGTAATTGTCAGGGAAAGTATCCTACCTATTTGCCAGCCTCTGTGGGAGAACAGAAAGCCAACTTCATTAAGTACTAATTAGCCAACACTGATGGCTTAATCATATTCATCAACCTTCCCCAGAACGTTCTCTAGTACTTTTTCACTAGCTCACCCTGTGCTGAAAAACACTTGCTTTTGTTTTAAAGATAAGTTCAATCTGCTCCCCCATTGCAATAGTCTTAAATTAATTCTTACTTTTTTTTTAGCAAGTGTCCATTATAAGTTTTTCACTGGTAATATGGTACAAAGCCAGCCCATGTACTCATATGATAAAGAATTAATAATCTAAAATATTAATTTTAAGACACAGATGTATTAGACAAAACCAACAATGAAAAAACAATGTTTGTGTTTAAACCTTGGGAAATATATTTTTGTATTGTTTTCCTCTTCCTCATTCTAAACTCAATGACATTTTTGCCAGTGTGTGGATTTTGCAGATAACAGCTACCAATTTGTGATGATTTAATTTGTAAAATCTGTAATTTAGAAGAGTGATAAACCATGAAGTTTTCAAAATGAAGCTCAAGAAAAATTATTTTCTGGGAAATCCAGTGAGTTTAGTGAAACTTAATACTTTTGGCAAAATAAGAAGTATGCAGTTTATATTACTAATTGAAGTCTTTTGATTCATTCAAAATGCCCAGTAGAACAATCTCTTTATGAATTTAAGAGGCACAGAAAAGTGAGAATTTTCCACTGTCGCCATGCATGTCCTTGCCATTTCCAGTTGTTCCCCTGGACCCCCCTAATGAAATCCAAATTCTCCAAACAATGACAGGTACTCAGCAAGAATAATTTCTTCCATTCTGTATAATTTGTATGACCCCTTCCTTCTATTAAAGCCCTATAAACCAACCCCCTTCTTTTATAAGTTAGAATGCCTTTTAGGAGACTTCTAATGTGAGTGATTGTTGAATAAAAACTTAGACTGATAATGTACTATTTGAATTTTTCCCCACAAAAGACATTTCTATGCAATAATATATTGTTCTTGTAAATGTCAATTTGTATATATATTATATGTATTATATATTATGGTATATGTATTACATAATGGGATGTTATTCTGTTGTGAGGTTAAAAAATATTATGTTGATGTATGAATATTTTTACTTTTCCACACATAAGATAGAGAAAGGTAAAGGAAATTATCCTCGGCTACTATTTCCAAAGTGTTTCTGACAGACTAATCCCAAGAGGAATTTTGACCAGGTAACTTTGAGAACTACTGGAGACTAAGTCCAGGAAAACCAGCCATGCCATATTACAGCACAGGCCAGGTATGATGCTACTTTTGTGTCACAGAGGCTTTAGCTGAAGGTGGTGGGAAGCTCGGGCTAGTGATGAGGGAACAGAAGGCAAGCTGAGGATGAAGCAGAAGGTGACACCTCCCCCAACCTGATGGGCTATATGTGACATTCCTCATGTACCCCTGGCCCCAGTAAAGCTAAGGAAAGGAAATAGTTAACTCGTAGAGGTCACAATATACCAAGACATGAGTCTCCCTCAGTTTACAAATTATTTTAGCAACCTACAAGAAGAAAGCATTTCTATCAATACCCTAGCTTCCAGAAGGTAATGTAGATATAATTAAACGTCCTTATAACCTCAACCCATTGACTGATACCTGAGGTGGACAGAGTGTAATTTCCCTTGAGAAGGCTCCCAATTATCTTCATGTTAATGCCTTGCTAGAAGGGAAAAACAACCTTCACTTGACAATGGGAAGGCCTCCGGTATCCTGTGAGTCTTCTTTAACAAATGAAAATCCTTTTGAAACTTCCCTTTTCCTTACCTCCCCTAAGCCCATAGTATGTCATCAGAGGCCCTTCACAACCCCTTCAGCAACTCTTTCTGCCCTAGGGTCTTGTCCTTGAGTTTTAATAAACAACCATTTTGCACCAAAGATGTCTCAAGAATTCTTTCTTTGTCGTTGGCTCCAGACCTCACCTCAGGGAACCTCACCTGTATTGCGAAACCCCATCATTAGGAACTAGATAGAAGCAGTCCAGGGTTGAAAAGGCTCCAGGACTCAAACCACCCCATCATCAGAGCAAATGATTTAAGCACAATTTATATTAGTCTTTTAACAGCTCTAATAAATTCCTGTCTTTCTGAACTGCTTAATTCTTTCTGTTGTTTATTTATTTTTTAATTAGGTTTAAAGTTGTTTTTTTTTTTTTAATAAAACCTATTCTGGGAAAATATTTTGGAAAATACTATTCTGATATTTTTAAAGGAAATGATTTTTTTAAAAAAAGGTTTTATTTATTTGACAGAGAGAAACACAGCCAGAGAGGGAACACAAGCAAGAGAGTGAGAGAGGGAGAAGCAGGCTTCCTGCTGACCAGGGAGCCTGATGCAGGACTCAATCCTGGGACTCTTGGATCATGACCTGAGCTGAAGGCAGAGCCTTAACCACTGAACCACCCAGGTTCCCCTAAAGGAAATGATTTTTTATACAAGTTATGATCTTTATTCATAAAAAAAATGAGAGAAAAAATATAAACAACATTTTATGAAATATCTTCAGATATGCCTTGGTTGTAAATTCTGGCAATTATTCAAATCTTAAGCGACATTGGGTCAACTGTAGCAAATGTAATCACATTGACATCGGGGCAACAGTTTTAGAAAATGGCCCTTTTTTTACAACAATCTACTAATTTCTTCTTTGGTTTTTTTTTTTTTTTTTTTTGAATACTGTATTTTCCCTAATGCATCTTTTATGTATCTCCTCACAATTCCTCATGCATGCCAGATATTATGTAGTTGATAAAAGGTATATTTGTGAGTTGTTTAATACTTTTCCACTTTCTAAAGGAAAGCATTTAATGTTCATAGTGTTTTTGTTTAAAAGTTTGCATATTTTAAAATGAGTATATGATCACTATGTATAATTATTCATTATTTAAAAATATAAAATTTCATCATAAATACTATTAGCACAATTATACTTAACTTACCCTTAGTGGTATTAAAAATAATGAGCAAAAATTTACAAATGTTATTTGTGTTATAAGCTTTCTTACAATGCAGCCAAATAAGCCCTTTTGATTGAGCTTAAATTGAGAATATTTTTCAGGGCCATAAATAATGCTTAAATGTTCACAATTCTGCTAAGATTGCCATAGAAATAATACATAAAATAGAGTGATTTGCTTTAACAGAGCACTTTCTAGTGAAATAAGACCTTAAAATACAGTATAGCGAGAGAAGTTATTAAAAAGACATCCAAGCAAAACCAAATAGGAAGAATTTATGCTCTTGAGTGCTTTGCTGAAATCCTTTCAGTTGTGATGAAGCAAGATTGACTCTATGCTTTCCCAGTTTTGTGTGTCAGGTAAAACATAGCAGGGGGTGAAATGAATTCATCTTTCTGTCTTCAAGTAAACTAAAAGCAATTTTTGTCTTCCCATGTGGTCACTTGAGGTGCTTGTCATGTTCAAGCTAATGATATCAGGCACCCTCAGGTTGTTTAAGTATTCATGAAGTAATTAAATTCTCATTAACATATAAATAAAAGAAAACTGAAAACAAGTTTAGCAGGCACCTAACATCTGTTCTAATGCTTTTAAGTATTAAAATGTGCCACACACAGAAGGAAAAGTGCATTCTGTTCTGGGAAGTATTTTGCATAGATTATTTATAGAAACTGTAATTAAACTGATTTGGCATATTAAAAAAAGTTAACAGCAGAGCATTATTTAGATCATTTGTTGGCCTCTGTCACCTAAATAAGGAATTAAAATAGATATGGGAAAAGTAAAATTGAGTCTTGTTTTATATTTCAAATAAAATTATAAGAATATTTGAAATTTATTTTCATCCTAAAACAAGATGGTTAAATTTCAGTCTATATAGGCATACATCCAACTTTGCAGCTGCAACCAAAACCCCTTTTCACTGTAAATTATAAAATGGCTTGGGTTCTTGTCCAAACATGTCACTTAAATCCATAAATTTACCTTATTCACATATACAGATGATTTCCTCTTTAGTGCTTTTTATATATGGATTTGTCAAATGGTAAAGTGAAATGTATTAAAAAAAAACTTACCCTTCATTGTTTCATGTTATTTGCCATTGTACTAGATTTTTTTCATGCCACGTATTATATTTTAAAATTGCACATTTCCCAAACCTTTTGCTGTTTCCTAATCTTCCCAAACAAATCTGCCATTGAAATAAAATAAGTTAACTTGTCTTACCTGGAATTATTAAAATCTGTATGTTTGCTAAAATAAGATGGCCATGAGATCAAAATATTGTAAACCAAGTATAGGTGGGAATAGGAAGGGAGGGAAAGAGATGCCGTGGGGGGCGGTTACTAGTAGGGGAACTATAGCAATAGTCCACATGGAAATGATGGCTTGACTGATGATAATGGGGAAGAGAGAATTGCCGGATTTTGGATTTGTTTTGAAGATGAAGGCAATGTTATTTGGGACACAAGGAAGAGAGGAGTAAAGGGAAAGCCCAAAGTACTTTTTTTTTCTGAGAAATTTGAAGAATGGAGTAATCATTTACTGAGATTAAGACCATGGGTGAGTAGCATTAGGGATCAATCAGTTTTGAACATGTTGCATTTGAAATGTCTCTCACCCAACCAACTGCATCAATCAAATAGGCAGTTGAATATATGGGGCTGTTTCAGAGGCAAGATTCAGACCAGTGATATAAAACTTGGGAGGTAGCAGAAAATTAATGGCATTTAAAACCATTAGAGTTAAGGAGATCACACATAAAATGGGTGTAAATAGAGGAGAAAGAGGCTCCATGGCTAAGTAATTGTGCACACCAAAATTTTAAGGTCAAAGAGATTAACGAAATGGTCCATGAGGTCAGAAAAATTACCAGATGAGCGTGGTTTCTCAGAAGCCATGTGAAAAAAACGGTTTCAGGAGGAGGAAGTAATTAACATTGCCGAAGGTCAAGTAAGGTGAAGACTGAAAATTTATTATTGAATTTTGCAACCTTGAGCTCATCAGTGATTTTGATTAGAAAAGCCTTGTTGAAAGGGGCCAGGTTAATGACTGATTGAATGGGATAAGAGAAAATGTCAAGAGAGGAATCTGAAACAGGCAATGAATACAGACAACTGGGGATTAGATTTTAAAAAGTAATATATTAACACATCTGTTTTATGTAAATTATGTAATCTGTTTAAATGGGTACTTATGTCACCATCTCTTGTCTTAGTGGAGCCCCCTGGTGTTCCCAGTACCACACCAGCCGCTGTGCCTTCAACAGAAAATTGAAAATTTAAGTTTGTGGACTTAAGACCTTGAGTGAAAACAGCTTCTTTACTTTGGACTAGAAATCCATTTCTCCTTTTCACCCTGTGAGCCATCACCTTTTCCCCTCTTTCCTTCTTTTCAGTGTATTAGTACACAGTTCCCTTGCATTAAATCCTTCCAAATGAAATAGCTAGCATACCTTGTCTTCCTGGCTAGACATGAATGTTAAAATTGTTAACTGTAGTTATCATCTTCATACCTTGCTTATGTTTCTTTTTTTCTAGAATATTCTTTTAGTTTCTTTCCCCTCTGAATTTTAGAGTACTGTTAAGACCTCTGTTGCTCTATTTGTGTAAATACGAAACTTTTCCTTGTAACTCTAGGTAGGTCACATGGACATTTCTGTTCGGGGCACACCCCAAAGATGGCACCGAGCACATGAAACAGCTCCAGGAAGGGCCTGCCCTGAAGACACGTGACCGCATGCCTTATACCTGGGTCCGTGCTCAGTGCGTGATCACCAGAGCCACCAATGCCTGCTGGCTGTGCAGTCCACGCCCCGCGTGATCTCCTCTCTGATTGGCTATGATACTGTATAAAAAGGGGCTAGAAAGCTGCGGGAGTGGAGACGATGGGAGATGATGGGAGATGATGAGAGACGGGAGACGAGACGAGGCGACGAGAGAGGAGACACGGGAGAGGAGAGACGAGAGGAGGAGGGGGAGGAACCGGAGAATAAACGGGAGCTTCAACGTCGACCCATGTGTTGCATCTTCTCTGCTGGCCGGGAACGCAACACATTTCCTTCTCCAAACTTGAATGGCAGTCATTAGTTGAGATGTATAATATAGCAGTCAAACTGTACATATATAAGCAAAAATATATATCTTTCCGATTTTTAATGTTAATTAGTTGAATTATTTGTACTGGGAGAAAATAAAATGTACTGTAAGTTTTGTATACTTAATATACTTTAATAATTTAAAAAGTTCTTTATGTTAAGTTGATTTCTGTCTCTGGCCCTCCCTCTCCTCACTCTCACCTAAAATGTTTCTTGGTCTTAATAGTTCTTGTAAGGATTGAGGACAGATAGATGCCCAGATCCGTATAATGTCCTCTCTGCTCTAACATGATCTGAACTGCTCCCTGGATGGGTGGGCACAGTGGTAAAGCAGATACCATGCACATAAATTTTGTTTGTCTGAGACTATAGCTTAAGTCTAAGGATGATTCATCTCAGGTCCAGATCTCCCTTTTCCTGGAAATGTCCTAATTTTCTTTCTATTTGACCCTTTCTTCACTCTCACTGATGACCCGCATATTTCTTTGCTTGTTTGCTATTTGGCATGAGAACTGAAACCAACATAACTTCCTCATTCCTGTTTTAAACAATACTAAGAATAAGCAAAGGAACTTACTTAGCTATTTTCTCCAGGAAATTGTTGCTATTGGACAATAAGAACGTATATGACCTAAAATAGCTTATGTAGGATGACTAACAGTTGGTGTACCATAATTTGCTTTAAGACCTTCATTACAAGGTTTTTAGCAATTCAAAGATACTATGTAATATCTGTCCAAATCCAAATAAAATATCCTCTCAGAGCGAAATCTTCTTCTGAGATACCGATCCGATTCAATCAAGGTAGTGTTCTCCTTTACTACAATAAGTCTAATGAACTTAACTATGCTTGGTCAAAAAAAATTTATTTTCTTATAGGTCTTTTAGGGAATCAGTTGACTGATGGTTCCTCCTTTCTATTCTAGGAAGTCTCCATGATACACCCACTGGATTCCTCTATGGCCACGTTCTATGTGTCCACAGGAGGGAAATGTAGGAAATTCAAAGTCTCATAGACAACACGGAAGAATAAAGTATGACTTGAGGTAGCTAAAGTCTGAACTTCAGGTGCCTGGGTGGCTCAGAGGGTTAAGCCTCTGTCTTCAGCTCAGGTCATGATCTCAGGTTCCTGGGATCAAGTCCCCCATTGGGCTCTCTGCTCAGCAGGGAGCCTGTTTCCCCCCTCTTTCTCTGCCTGCCTCTCTACCTAGTCTCTCTTCAAATAAATAAATAAAATCTTAAAAAAATAATGTCTGAGCTTCTTTACCTATCCACTCTGTAGTGGTGAGCTTAATATGACGTGACCACGTACAGATTGTTATGGGTGGTTTGCAAGGTATACTTTTCCCAAAATCCCCAACATTTTTGTAGGAAAAACCCTCTGTACATAAAAATGCTCCAACCCATTTAACACCTCTCTTTCCTTTGGACCAAAACTCAGAAAGAAGTCAGGCTGGAATTAAGATCACTATTTCTAAATTCTCTTTATTTCTCCTCCCTATAATCTCTGTGATCTGAAATAAAGATAAGTCTCCATTTCTTTTTTTGTTTTTACTTCCTTTAGGCAAAACTCTACTCTTGGCCCCATCAGTCATTTGATAAACTCAACAGAAAATTTTGTGGTCAAAAAGCTTAACTTTGAGAGTGATGATTTATCTATGGCTTTTGTTCCTCTCTAAATAAGAGGTTCTCTACCATAAATAATTTTGCCCTCTAAGGTATTTGGCAATGCCTGAGACATTTTGATTGTCACAATTTGGGGGATGTTATGGGTATTTGATGATAAATATCTTTCAATGCACAAGACATCTCCCCCCCAAAAATTATCCAGAACAAAGTGTCAATAGTGTTGAGATTGAAAAGCCCTTTCTAGACAATATCACCCTCTCTTAAAATAGACCATTAATAAATACATTTACATAGGGATGCCTAGGTGGCTCAGTCCATTGAGCTTTTTGGACTCTTGATTTTGGCTCAGGTGATGATCTCATGAGTGGGGCTCCCACTCAGCAGGGAGTCTGCTTGAACATTCTCTTCCTTTGCCCTCCTCCCACTTGTGCACTCTCTCTAAAATAAATAAATAAATCTTTTAAAAATAAATAAATACATTTATGCATATAGTGACAACTTCTTTTTATACTTTATGGACAATGAGTAAGTCACATTATTTTTTTTATTTATTCATTTATGCATTTACATATTTTTGTCTAGTGTATCTGAAATATGGATGTATCAAAGTGATTATAACATACTACTCTTTTTGGAAGACTTTCTAGACAAGTAGTATCTTAATTTGTGATATAATTCAATAAGTATACTATACATTTATTATGTATAGCTATTCCTAGAGGAACCGTGTATGTCTAAATGAAAGTTTCGTTCAATCCAGGGGCTTAAAACCAGTGTCACCTAATCCAATAAGAACTATAAATAAGGCTTAAAAAACTTGTTTGAAAAGAGAGGGGGGCAAAAGATTAATTCTTGCTGGGAAGTTATAGGAAGGCCTTATTCAAGCAATAAGATTTAAGCATGCTGGGAAATAATATGAAAGTATTCAAGAAAAAGAACATGTTGACAAATGCAGCAATCTAAATTCTATGGAAAAGATGAGTTAATTCTACTCATCTTAACTCACTTAAAATGCTTCATATGAGAAGAAGGATTAGAAGAGATTTAAAGGATATTTTAAAAAGGTAAATTGTCATCTGGGTATTGGAGATTGTCTTCAAGCACATGTTTGCACATGAAAATATGCATGGAAAATGGAAGCAAACTTGGACATGCATAGAAATGGAATATTTGAATTTCAGATTGGGTTGTTTTACATGCTGTACACTAATAAGTATTCATTTTGCGTTTTCTTGGGAAGAGCAAATTGAAAGCATTTGCCTAATCAACAATACAGGTATATCTTCAAATTTACACTTTCTTGCAGACCAAGATTTGATTTAATCACAGGTTAATAAGATGTTTTTGGTTCTATACATATATAAGTTTGATTTTATAGGGCTTTGGAAACTTTCTGTTGAGATTTTGCTTAATTTATACAGTAAAATTATGAAGATATGGCTAAAATGATTCACTTAAACACATTTTTTTTTCCATATTGTAAACTTTGAAAAGCAAAGTAAAAGGAAAATGTTCTCTTTAGGTGCTATTAAAGGCCAGTAGAATTTCATCAGCAATTTTCTCAAAGGTCAACAGTTTGTGTCCATAAAAGCAAATTTCAATTATTTTGGACACACTCAGCAATTGCCATGCTACTTATGTATTATGATTGACTGTTCAAGCTAAAATAAATAAATAAATAAATACATAAATAAATAAATAAGCAAGCAAGCACATATTTGTGAGGTCCATTAGATTGTTCCTAGATGGGAGAACCTATAAGCTAATTTTAGCTTTGAGGAAAATTCTAAGCATATTTGTTTATTTGGTATTATACAATTCAAAACAAAGAATTATCAACTTCAATTTGCAAATCTGAAAATCTTAACGTTAATATTGAAGCCATTGTATTTGTTTCAATATTCTATTTTCAAAATTGTGGAATAACTTCGGAATACTGAAATTTATAATATTAAGAGTGATACTAAATAAAAATTTAATCATGTTCACATGAAAACATGTTATTGTAGTTACACTCTACATGAATTACAACCTGCATTTTTTAAGCAACATTACTGAATAAAACATTATTTTAATAATAACCACAAGTTTGTATATACCTAACATAAATTTCATATTGACTTAAATTATTTTAACACAAAATATTTGGTGACATTAAAAAACAGCCATTCCTGAGTGTTTATATGACTCTTCAAGGTTCCAGAGAAAGTATTTATCATTTTGAAATAACAGTTTCTGGGATAATCAGGATGATATTTTCCAAAATATGTGTGATTTGTAACACCCAAGACATGTCTATATATGGTTGGTAGAGTGGGTTCATTCCTAGACAATCCATTTATTCTTGATATTTGGTGATAAACACTGAATACAGTAATTGAATTACTCAAGTACGTATGTTATGTGTTTATGAAAGAAATTATCAGATGTGTCCAGGTTGTGGACATTTATTCTACACATGTGCTGGGGCTGAAATTGTCATTAAAAACACACTAGCTTTTCAGGTCACATGGTGATCATTTCATATTTATAATAGAATCAGGGTTTCTGAAAACATAAACTCTACCATGAAAAAAAATCAACATCTTTGGAAGATAATTCTTTTATGAGAGTAGGATACTCTGAAGGAAAAAAAAAAATTTGAAACTACAAAAGTCAGGTAGCAAATAGTGAAAAATTAACCTTAGCAGTTTAAAATAATGAACTTAGAACCAAATGGTAACTTGAGCTCTGTGAGTATCAGCCTCAGTTGAGTAGCTCAGTGGTAATTATGTAACATTTTAGCACTAGATTTAAGAAAGCTATTTTAAATGAAATTGATCATAATTATAAAGTAAGTAAATAGGTAAAAAGGGATGTGAACTTTTAGCCTTAGTGACTTTCCATTAGAATCAGAAGAATTCTTACAGTAAAGGCTTTCTTATTTGCCATTTCTAAAGGGTCAAATACCCTCTTCCTATTGTCTTATTATCAGGGCTTGTTATTAAAATAATGGTTTTTGTGAAAGCTCTGCAGGTTCTCCATTATCAGGCATGTTTATAAGATACATGAATAAGACATCTTGCTTTTCAGCCTTAGAGCTCATGAGGTCGCTCAGTTTGGAGGTAGGGGGACTTCATTTCAGATTAGAATTTTTCAGTGGACAGAATAACTGAATAGTTAGAGCCTGGATAGCAGTGTGAAAGGGGGTATTATTTTCCTTTCTTATTATGTGTAAATATGCAAAGCAGTAAAAGACATTTTCTTTTTCTGGGTAATTCTATAGTTCCCCAAACAGATGGCATTTTATCTATGGTTACTTAAAATGTATGTTGTTATCTAAACCAAAGAACTAATGTTACTGTTTTTTTTTTTAATGAAATATAATTTGCACTCACCCCTATAATAAGTGACTTACAATGAATAAATGACACATACCTAACATGATTAAAATATATCAACAAAATATATTTAAATTATTTTATTTATTTATTTTTATTTTGCTTGTTAAATAAAACCTGTAAGCACAATTTAAAATATCATTTATATAAAAAGTATTTCTTTAGAATATTTTTTCAAAGATATATAGGAAGAGTATCAGAGTACCATTGCCTCTGGCTTATATTTTTTCACGACAACTTCAGAGTTCAGTGAATTTTAATGAACATAAATAATAATACCTATACAATAAAATAAATTAAAAGATATCAGGCCCAAAGCAGTTATCTGTAACTTAAATGCATTTTCTTAGAATACTAGAAAAACAAAACTCAGAATAGGCTGCAAATAATTTAATTTGTCTGTAGTTCATGAAAGGCAAATTATATTTTCCTTTATACATTTCTGCATTTCCTAAATGTTTACTTTTACAATATAAGAATGTATTTTAAATATATTAAAGGTACATTTTAAAAAATAAGTGGCATGTATTACTATACTTTTTAAAAAAAGTCTTTCATAGTTGAAATAATTTGCACATCTATTAGGTTTTCACTGTCTAAAGTTTTGCTGGAAACTAGAAAATTCACTGGCTAAATTCATGAAATGATGTATAGTCTTAAATCTTACTGGCTTCTTTGTGTCTTTGTGGCTCTGTTAAGTAACATCTTGCACATGTAAATGTATGCTAGACTATTTATCTTTGTAAGTCAGTATAATTCAGTAGTTATTTGCACAAATCCAGAGTAAGTTAATTGGGTACAAAACTTTGTCCTATCACACACTAGGTCTTTACAAGCAGTTACCTGTAAAATATGGAAAAGAACTGTACCCAGGATTGTTATAAAGGTTAAAAAAGGTAATAAGTGTAAAGCCTTTAGAATAACATATAACATATGGAAACACCAAATAAATATTAGCAGTACTGTTTATTTTCATTTTTAAAACTTAATTTTAGTATCAGACATTGTTTGGGGTGGTGAACCCAAATAAGGAATCCTGGTAAGAAGTGAATGATATTCTGCCAAAGATTGAGGTGCCCTCCCTGACAGTAGGTGTATATCCTACTTTTATATGCTATTGAACATCTCCTCTAACTACACATACTTCAACATCTTGCTTTGAACTTTCGTTCTAAAATGGAATAGACCATAGAACATATATCCAGATGGCTAATTAAATTATTCTTTATCCTTGACAAATGTAATTATAGAGTCCAAAAAGATTAAAACAAAGACTTATACTACGATAAGTGGCATAAACTCTGTATGTAATATAGGGGGTCAGGACAAGTAATCCAGAAGAAGTAACATTAAAAACAGTAACCAACAGAGAATTATTTATGCAGGAAACTTGGTATGGAGGGGGGGAAAGATAACAGTACTGAATGAAGGGCAAGGACGTGAAGAGTCTCAGGGATAAGAGAAATCCAGAACCTGCAGAGAAAACTTTTAAAAAGTTTATTTTGGAAGGCAGAATGTAAGAGAGAAGATGGAAACAGATAAAACTGTGTCAAATTATTTAAAATTTACCACTTAGGAAATGTAAGTTGTTGTCGAAAGAGATTACACATAAAGGGAAATGGTTAAAATTTACCCTTTAGAAAGAGCACTCCAGATATTTTGTGGAGAATTGAATGCACAAGTCAACACCTGTTTCAGTAGTTTATGAAATTGCAAACCACTTGATCAAGAGAAGCAAATGGGTTCAAGAGATATTTAGAAAGCATAGCAGATTCTACTGGATAAGTGAATACTGGTATTGAGGAAGAAAGAAAAAAAATATTGCAGATCTATTCTCTTGAACAAAAGTTGGAAGAAGTTCAGTGCTGGAGGAGAAATGCATTGGCTTTGAGGAATTACATGACTTTCTGGTAAAGATTCCAGGGGCTCCTTGCCTGGACTGAAATATAATAGATTTGGGGAGGGGCTTAAAACATCAAATAGAAGTTAACTAAACCTTTGGGAAAAATCAGCAAGTCAAAGTAAGAACAAGGACTCATAGGTATATTACTACAACTATAAGAATGCAGTGTCAGAATCCAGTAGAAAAGAATGTTTTAAAGAAGGAAAAATGAGGGGTGCCTGGGGGGCTCAGTCATTAAGCATCTGCCTTCATCTCAGGTCATGAACCCTCCATCAAGCCTGCATTGGGCTCCTTGCTTGGTGGGAAACCTGCTTCTCCCTCTCTCATTCCTCCTACTTGTGTACACTCTCTAGCTATGTTTCTCTCTGTCAAATAAAAAAATACAATCTTTAAAACAAGAAGGAAAAATATAAGAAGGTTAAATAGTGCCATGAATCTTCTGATTTCTTTAATGGATTAATCCAAAAATCCTGACTATAATCCAATGAGGTGAGTATAGTGTAAGTTATGCACTTAAAACTTGCTCAGTCATGGAGTTTTCTGTCTGCTTTGGAATTCAACCAGAACTCTTGGAATCAGCCTCTATATAATAATGTGTATACAGAGTTCATTTTTCTTTCTCCCTCTCCCTCTCTCTTTTTCTTTCTCAAACACACACACAGTTGTAGGTGTTCAAACTGAGTTGCTAAAGCATATTTGCTTTAAGAGCATCTCAAAACCCAAGCTTTCTCTTTTTAAAAATTTTTTTAAAAGATTTTATTTATTTATTTGAAAGAGAGAGAGATCACAAGTAGGCAGAGAGGCAGGCATAGAGAGAGGAGGAAGCAGGCTCCCCGCTGAGCAGAGAGCCTGATGCAGGCCTGGATCCCGTGACCCTGAGATCATGACCTGAGCTGAAGGCAGAGGCTTAACCCACTGAGCCACCCAGGTGCCCCCAAGCTTTCTCTTAATTCATCACACCTATAATGTGGCATTTATGCTCAGGTTTCAAGATAGTAGTTTGCTTCAAAGAGGAGGTAGATGGAGAAGAAAAGGATAAGGTTATATTCTGTCTCCAAAACAAAACAAAAAAAAACAAAAAAAAACAAAATAAAAAACCATTCTTACACACATCTATGACCACATTGAGAAAAAGGAAGCTGGAAAATCAGGTCTTAATGGTTACTAGCTATATACAAAATTGAATATTATTATGTTACCAGAAGAGAGAGAATGAATATTAGAAGACACTAAGTATTTCAATATCCATATTTCCAAATAACATACTTAATGCTCTTCATTTTAATTTTATGCATTGTGTGTTTCTTTTTCTTTATGCAAGATGAGCACTTAGGTCTTTGGGACACCATCATTTTCCATCTCCCTACAACCTTTCCAAAGTGGTGAAATCACATATTTTGTTTATGTCAATAATCAGTATGTGGATTGCTATGATTATGCAAACACTATCCCTATCTGAACCATATCAGAGATGAAAATCTTTCTTTCACAACAGTTTATTTTCCTGGAGTTGATAACTCAGTCTTTGAATGCTTACTTACTTTAGTCAGTCCCCTTCAAGTTCTCCAAACAAAATGTGAACATCAGATATTCTGTCGATTTCATCTATAAGAGGACATGCTTTTAGAGCTATCTGTCCTTTTGCTGCAATTAGGACTGATCGCTTTCCAGGCCTTTAGCATAGAAATCATGTTGTGATATCCCTTCATCGTCATATTGGGAATCTCCTTAAACCTTTATGATGTGGATCTCTTGTTTTCAGGATCTCAGAACTTTTCTCTCTTGCTTTATTCCCTATTGTGGTGAAGCATCTTGAGAATGTGCCTATGTGATTATGTGTCTAGATATCTTAGACCTTGATTGTTTTAAAGTGTCTCCATTTATTCTTAATGATGACTCAGTTTTAACTAGATATAGAATGCATGGTATAATAATGTTCTCTGGCCTAGGAACAGTATCAACATTCAGAAAATTAAATTTCATTATCTTCATTGAGTCTTTATTTAGACTATTTCTGATTGTTGTTAATTTTTTTCTTTGACTAGAATATATTATAAAATTATAAAATTTTATTAATCTTTGAAACTTAATTCTGAAATTTCAATTGATGGACTTCAATATAGATATTTTTCATCCATTTTACTGTACATGCTTTTTGTCCATCAGTGTTGAAAATATACAGTATTTTAATTAGTTTAAGGAGAAAAAACACAGAAGTGATATACTTGGGGGAAATTGGCATGGAACTATCCACAAAAGGATAGGCGCATCAGGTTAAAAATCAGTATGTTTCAAGTCTTACATAACAAATTATGGTTGTGTTTCTCTCTGTCAAATAAATAAAATCTTTAAAAAAAAATAGAATAGTCCAAGTCCATTACCAAAGTTAGGAGTTTTATATAAATGGAACCATACGGGTTAGTTTGTGTGACTCTATGTGTATGTTCTTTGGTATCTGGCTTCTAGCATTCAGCACCTTTAAGATGCAATCATGCCGTGACGTGTTTTAGGAGCTCATCATTTTTTTACAGCTGACTATTACTAATTGTACATACCACAGTTTATCCAATTCCTACTGATTTATATTGTTACCTATTTTTTAGCTATTATCAAGAATGCTGCTATGTTGACACATATTTCAGTGTTTTTGGATAAACACCTAAGAGTGGAATATCTGGGTTAAAGGGTAGATAGATGTTAACATTTTTAAGAAATTACAATTTTCCAAAATAGTTTTACTATTTTACACGTCTACCAGCAATGTATGAGGGTCACAATCTTTTCTAATATTTGGAGTTGTTAATAATTTTTTAAACCAATTTAGTCAGTGGGTGTATTTCATTGCCTCATTATGATTTTTTTTTTTAAAGATTTTATTTATTTGACAGAGAAAAACACAGCCAGAGAGGGAACACAAGCAGGGGGAGTGAGAGAGGGAGAAGCAGGCCTCCTGCCGAGCAGGGAGCCCGATGCGGGGCTCTATCCCACGTCTTCGCGATCATGTCCTGAGCTGAAGGCAGTCGCTTAACCAACTGAGCCACCCAGGCGCCCCTCATTATGATTTAAACATTTTTATTCCCTGATGTCTAATGCTAATGAGCACCCTTTCACATTTCTCCTCACCATTTTCAAATATTTTCTTTTGTGAAATGCTCAGTTTGCTCATTATTTTGAGTTGTCTTTTATAATTGAGTGGCAATTGTTCTTAGTATGTTTTGGCTATAAGACTTTTCCACTCTTTAGAATATTTATGCATTTCATTAATGTTTTTTTTTTAATGAGAAAAAGTTTGTAATTTTTGATGAAGTCTAATCTTTTTTCTTTAATGGCTATCTCTTTCTTCAGTTGGTCTGAGAAGTACTTAGCAACTCAGAAGTCATAAAGATATTTTCTCCTTATCTTCTAAAACATTACACATTTGGTTTTTATATTTATGACTCTGATTCATCTAAAACTATTTTTTTTTATTTTTGTGCATGGTGTGAAGTAGAAGAATCGCCCCCCCCCCATATTGATATTCCAGCACCATTTGGTGAACAGATTTTCTCTTTTTTTTCTTGGCATCCCTGAAAATTATTTTACCATTTATGTGTGTGTTTATTTCTATGCTTTCTATACTGCTCCATTGATCAATTTGTCTATCCTTTTGGCAAGACCACACTATATGGATTACTGTAGCATTATAATAAATCTTGGATTCTATCAACATTTTTTGTGCATTTCTCTAAATTGCTTTGACTATTCTTAGTCTTTGTCCAAACAAATAAGTTTCAAAATAATCTTCTCAATTTCTAGAAAACAATCCAGTTTGGATTGTGACTGAGATCATGTGTATGCTGTAACTCAATTTTGGAAGAATTGATACCTTAACAATATTGAGTCTTCTAATCCATGTTACAGAATATGTTAGTTCAAACCAGAATATTATGACTAAATTTCTTAAAGTAGAATAAACTTCTTAATTGCAAAACTGAGCAAAGTTATTTGTACAGGATATGTATTGAAACATTATTCCTAATATTTATAACCTGGCACCAACTAAAATCAATAGTATGATGTTTAACTCTATTTCAGACATTGATACTATGGAATAATGCCACATCATTAAAATGATAGTATAGAATAGTTTAGAGTGAAAAAATAGGGCTATGATATATTCCTATAGAAAAAAATAGGAAGTAAAATGATATGTAGACTATGTACACTATGATCCAATTTTTGTAAACACACATATAACTATTGGCTACCTACAAAAACATGACTCTGATGTTTAGCTTCTAGTTTTTTTTTAACTATATACCTTTTGTACATTATAAATACTTTCAAATTTAAAGTACTTTTACTTTGCAAAAAGAAGCTACATTAGTACAAGAAAATAAAAAAATAAAAGAGGAAGCTACATTAGTGTATAATTTTTTAGTCCTCTGTTTATAATTTTCTTACCTGTGATTTCTAATAGAAAAACTATAAACTCTCTAGAATGATAAACACACCTCCCACACATATTTCAGTTTCATCTGCTGAATGAAACCCATACATTTCAGGTACAACAGGTTACATGCAGTTTTCTAAATTAATTATATATTTATATACCAGCAAATCTTTCTCTCCTTTCTATTTTTTTAATAATTTTATCTGAAAAAATATTATATTCATATAAATGCAGATAAGGATGCTTCCCTTGAGACACTGTTTATTCTCTCATCAGGCAGAATTAATGGTTTCTATTGCCTTTCAAGATATGAAAGAGCCATGTGGACTCAGTTATGCATAAGAATTACAGACAGCTTTTCGGGCCCAGTTGAGTTTTTAGATTATGATTCAGTAGCAGCAAAGCCAACAGTTAAGTACTTTACATGTTGGACCACCAAGTGTTCTGGAGAGAGGAGGGCTCAAACAGTTTTATTGGTCCAAGGTTGAGGTTATTCTTTTTCTTTTTTTAGTAGATAACACAAAAGGATAAAGAGAGGAAGAGAAATAACAGTATCAATAAGAGAATGGCTTTAATATTGGCCATAAGGATGAGTACAGCAGAAAGTAGAAGAGAAAGTTTAATTAGAGACTTTAGAAGAGCCGAAAGTATGGTGGGTTTAGTGTTATACAGAAGATTTTTGGCCAGAGTAAGAAATCTTCAATTTAAAATTTCAGAGATGAAGCCCGACAGAGAATGTTGATGATCAGCTTATATAGACGGGAGCAAGTGGTTGAAATAAACTCAGCATGAACATTTGTATGTAAAGAGGATTTAAGAATTTGGATAATAGTCATCTGTGTGACTATTGCAGTCATTCGAATTACTTAAATATTGGAGGCTAATTGGAGGAATCATAAGAAAGCAGAAACCAGAATGTTGTGGGAACAGTAAAATTGAATGATCTTAAAGGACAGAAGATGTTTTTACATATGGTTAGACATCTCAATGTGAAGAAGGAACCATGAGGAAGGAGGAGAGAACGCCTCCCATCTCAGATCATCTCAGATGTTAAAATATGGAGGATGAAGGAAAATAAAATATAGTTCCTTAGGAAAGTTGCAGGAAAGATGAGATGTGTTTCCATCTGAGTTTTAGTAAGACAACAATAAGAGATTATTTGGAGAAAATTATGATAATGTATGGGAGTTTTGTTTATTTCTTTTTATCTATGGAATATGACTCTAGAAAACATAGTGAGTTTGGAAGGAGAGAAAATATAAGTTATGTTTTCCTTCAGTTGCACAAAGTAGATAACAGATAATGGCTTAAAGAAATAACAGTTCTCTGCTGGTTTTTGGTTTGTTTGTTTTTTGTTTTTTCTTTTTAATATAGAAAGAATGTCAGAGTTAGGAAGTCCTGGGATTTAGTTCATTAGCTTCATGAGGTCCCTATTTTCACAGACTTCTTTGATCTCCCTCCTCCACCATCCATAGTAACTGCTATAATCCTCATGGTCACCTGTCTCAAGTTGACCTTCAGCCTTATACTACAGGCTATAAACAGTAGACTACAAAGGAAACAACAAGGAGAAAAGGGTGATAACTAAATCAGAATGTACAACATGTCCAAATGTTTTAGTGGACTTCCACTGATTCCTGAGAAAACATTGCAGGGTCAGGGGAGGCTGGAAATGTAGTTTTGTTTTATTTTGTTTTATTTATTATTTTTTTATATTTTATCTTATTTTTGCTTTAACTTTATTTTTAATTTTTCTAAAGAGGCCCATTGCCATTTTTAAAATTTAATTTTATTTTTTCAGTTCCAAGATTCATTGTTTATGCCCCACACCCAATGCTCCATGCAATAGGGGCCCTCAGTACCCACCACCAGACTCTCCTATCCCCCCACCCCCTTCCCTCCAAGACCCTCAGTTTTTTTCTGAGTCCAAAAAGTCTCTTATGTTTCATTTCTCTCCCCAAATTACCCTACTTCCCATTTCCTTTTCTTCTCCTAGTGTCCTCTATATTACCTTTTATGCACCACATGTAAGTGAAAACACGTGATACTTGACTCTCTCTACTTGGCTTATTTCACGCAGCATAATCTCTTCCAGTCTGGTCCATGTTGCTACAGAAGTTGGATATCCATCCTTTCTGATGGAGGCATAGTATTCCATTGTATATATAAACCACATCTTCTTTATCCATTCATCTGTTGAAGGACACCTTGGCTCTTTCCACAGTTTAGTGATTGTGGCCATTGCTGCAATGAACATTGGGGTACATATGGAGGCCCATTGCCATTTTAATGAAATTTGTTTTCATTAACAAATGAGGTTTGCCTCCCTCTCTGCTTTCCTCTCATTTTCTTTTTCCTTCACTTCCCTATGTTCATCTGTTTTCTTTCATAAATTCCACATAGGAGTGAAATCATATGGTATTTGTCTTTCTCTCCAAATACCATAAATAGTTATACTTGGGTGGGAGTAAATTTTACTTTCTCCATATCTTTTTGTTCTTGCCACATTAAATATGAGTTACTATTTTAATGAAAAAAACTTCACTATATATACCTTTAATAAGAGTAAATACTTAAGCTTTTGCTAACTGACACTTTCTGAAAGGTATATCCCCCTTCAGTGACCCATACCATACACATTATTTCCTACATTTCTGAGAATAGATCAAATTGCTACTCCTTAAATTGCGCTATTTCCAACCATAATCTAATGAAGCACTTTATTTGGGGTCAGAGACTGGGACACATTGCTAAGCCTTGGACAGTCTCAGGAAAACTGGGAAATCTAGCTATTTAGTAGTAGGAACCTGAGACAGCTCCATTCTCACTCATTAGGAACTTGGAGTGATTACTTGCATTCTAAAGAAACCAAATGTCTTTGAATATTTTATAAATAAGACAAGCCACATAATATGCTATTTTGAATGTTCTAGTGTTGTTGATAGTGCATAATTTGATGCAGCCTGACATTACAGAGATCAGCTTCTTTTTTGTTTGATGCTGTTCTTAAAATGTTTTATAGCAAATCATTATGCAACATGTGCATTTATCTTCATATTACAGTGACAATATATTTGTAAATCACGGAATTACTGCATTATATTTGCATTTATTTCCTTTAGTAAAACAATATTATATGTTTTATTCTTATAATTTATACAAACTTATTCATGCACACACTAACAAAAACAGGAACAAAAAACCCTAAACTTTTTGTAATCCCACTGCTATAAACACACCAAGAAAAGATGTGATAACTAAATGTTTTTGGGTCTACAATGAAGATGCTACTGAGAGAGACTCAATAGTTCATTTTAGAATTTCCATTAATTTTTAGGCTTGCTGAAATCTTAGTGGCAGACAGGGGAAAATACTTATTTCCCACTGAGTAGTTAATTCAACAAATAGCCAATGGGTGCCTACTATGTGTTATGGCTCTGTATAAGCTCCAGGAATACAACACTAAAGTACAAATAATTGTCCTCATGGACATTGAAGTTTTTGGTCTGTTTTTACCTTTTTTTCTTAAATAGAGTTTATATTTTAGAGCATCAACAAAATAGAGTAGAAGGTGCAGAGATATCATACACACACACACACACACACACACACACACACACACAACTTTCTCCATTATCAATATTTCTACTAGAGTAGGATATTGTCACCATTGAGAAACCTACACTGCACATCATATCATCCAAAGTTCATGTTTGCATAAAGGCTCACTTTTGTTGTTGAACATTCTGTTGATTTGAACAAATTTTATTGGGTTATCATGATACATATCCACCATTGTAGTGTACACAGTTTTACTGCCCTGGAAGTACTTTATGCTTTTGTTTATCCCTTCCTTCCTCCAATCCCTGTCATTGATTTAGCTAGGATTTCCAGTAAAATATTGCAAAGAAGTGTTAAAAGGGAACATGCTTGGCTTATACTTATACTCTGCTCACATTTCACATCTGTTCTTATGCCTTCTACTTTATGCATTACAGCAATTAGTGTATTTATATAATCATAGTTGCTGTAAATTCCTGGCTTGACAATTACATCATCCCTGCCGTATCTGAATTTTTTTCTGATGCTTTCCCTGTTTCTTCAAACTATATTGTTTTGCCTTCTAGCACGTCTTGTATTTTTTCTTCAGTCAGACATGATATACTAGGTGAAAGGGATATCTCTTTGCCCCTCATAGTGCACCCTCAGCCTCCAGCTTCACCTTGTTTGTCTTCCTGGGACCCCACCCCTGCTACTCCTCTCAAAGAGACTAGGCCCCAGCCCCAGCCTGTGAGCATCATTTATGGTGTTCAAAAGAGGACATTTCCTAATGCAGGGGCTTGGATGAAGGGACCAGCAACCCTATAGCATGATACCAGCATTTAGGTTAGGTCCGAAAGAGAGAGCAATGCCATGGGGTTGTTCTTCAAGAGGCAGTGATGAAGAGGCAGTGATGATCTCCTGAGTTAATTCTAGACAACCTGGGGTGGAGGCACAGAGTAGCTGGCTTGTGGATGTGCAGTGGAACATTGTGTTTGGGTTGTTGAGGCTTTCCACCTTGGAAGATGCAGGAATGGCGCCTCAGGTTTCTGATTCAGAAGCTTGTGTCCTTTCACTGGGCCCTTAGTTCTCCAAGAAGGTCATAAACTTATGCATGTGCCTGTTCACACCCCCTCCCCAGCTGGCCTCAGGCAATAGCTCCCTGCCCCAACTGTTGGCCCAGAACCATGTCCACCCTCCTGGCAACAAGCACTCTAGGGCTACATGTCACCATAGTGTGACTATTAAGGGGACTGAGTGAGACATCTACAAGGATTAGTTTTTTGCTTGATAGATGCTATGAACCAGATCCCTCATTGCTGAATTTGGGATGAATGTATTCCAGCAGCTGGTAACACACAGGGGCTTCTCACTCATATTTTCTCTCAACGTCTTCCGAGACTGTTTTCTCCTGGTGAGTATAGCTGAGACTGCAGGGTTCTGGCCTAATTGTGTCATTCTCTGAGCTGCCTCTAACTCAGCACATTTCAGCTCACACTCTCCTAGTTACTCTGTCAGGACCTATGGGCCTTACCAGTAGGTGATGAGTGGAGAGAGAAAGACTGTTCTGTTGTCCTATGATTTTGTCTTGGTCTTTTAGTGAGACGGAATCTTGATCTTTGACTTCGCCAGGTGTTTTTCTGCATTTAAAACCCTTAAGCAGGGACAGGATGCTGGCAGTGATAGGGGGATGAGTACTTCCCTTCTTCCCTATGGAATGCTAGGACCGCCTGGAGTTGCATAATCCCATTCCCCAGGTCAATTAAATTCTGATAAAACCCCAGATTAGGGTCTGGTTAAACAGCTTCTCCCAGGGCAGTTCTTGTTATGAAGAATAGAACACTCTGGCATATTTTCTTTCCTTCCTTCCTTCCTTCCTTCCTTCCTTCCTTCCTTCCTTCCTTCCTTCCTTCTTTCTCGTCTCTCTCTCTCTCTCTCTCTCTCTCTCTCTCTCTCTTTCTTCTTTCTTAACCTCCTCGCTCCCCTTGCCCCCTGTCCCCACTCCTCCCCTTCCCCTCCTCCCTCCCCTCCTTCCTCTTCTCCCCTGTTATTTCCTTCCCACCCCTCCCCTCCCATTTGAGAGAGAGAGAGCACACCTGAGCCTGTGTCCTCAAGGGGGTGGGCAGAGAATCTAGCTGAATGGCTACTGAGTGGGAAGCCATCCTGGGTTGGATCCTGGGACCTGTGAGATAATGACTGGTGGAAATCCAGAATCAGAGGGTCAGCAAATGAACAATCTGGGTGCCTCATGCTCTGGTATATTTAAAAAAAAAAATTTTTTTCCCCTCATACCTCTGCTAGAGGTAAGATAGAAGTAAGAAGGCTTTTTGTTGTGCTTTGTTTTATTGTTGTCGTTTTTGCCCCTCTTGTATTCACTGTAAGAATCATGTTGTGGTTTTAAAGGTAAAAACCACGAGAATGTAGGGCTGCCTTAGGACTAGGTACTTCTGGAGTTTTTGACTCTCAGATTTATTTTTACTGATCCTCCAGTTATTTTTCAGCATTTTATTTCCCCTCCTCTAAGGAGGTTGTTGTTCATGGGTTTCTGATCTGGTAAATTGTGATTTTTTTGTAATTTGCCTGTTGATCTCTCCAATTTTGGGATACTGGTTTTTCCCTGTAAACTCACTTCTCTTATGAATCTAAGAAAAATTGATTTTTCACTTTGTTTAGCTTTTTATTGTTAAGATAGAGGACCAGTTCCAAGCTTCTTATATCCCAGACTGGAGACCAAAAGTCTGAAGATTGAATTTTAATAGAGGAAGGCCAATAATAAACAGGGAAACAAAATAAATATGTATTCTGTCAGATGGTAAGTGCTGTGGAGAAAATAAACCAGGGTAAGGTATATAGGCAGTTCTGTTACTGGACAGAGAACAGGTTCCAAAGTCAAGTTCAGCTGCTCTGAGCTGAAAAATCAATACTCAAGAAACAAGTAATGGCAGGAAAGGAAAGGTTGCTTTCTTCAGGAAGCTGGCAACCTGGGAAGATGGTGGACCAAATCTCAAAGACCATCTTCACCTGCCAGGTAAAGGTGGAGAGTTTTAAAGGCGGAAGGTTGCAGAAGGATATATGCTGGAGAAGCAGGTGCCCAGGCAATTAGTCTTATGTGGACATGACCCTGAACAGACTTGCTGGCATCCTTGGCAGCTATTTTCAAACGTAGTTAGGCTTTGCCTTCTGGAAAAGTACAGGTCTTTACTCTTTAAGGCTGGTGGTCTGCAAATCTCAAGCAAAGTAAGTTAGTTCTGCTGCAAACTGAAAGGCTTAGGTCAGCAAACCAGGAACACATAAGTTTGAAGGAAGTTAGCCCTTAAGATGGGTTGAAATCCTGTTACAGTTCTACTGACTGGCATATATTGCTATTTTATATTGGCTAGTTAGAGTCAGCCTTACTAGAAACATCATGTTTGAACAGAACAAAAAGCAGCTGGTGGTGATCAGGGGGAAAGAGCAAGTGTTGAATGTTCTTGGTAGTCCAGAACAAGAGAGGTTGTGTCTGAACAGAGTGGATGAGAGAAGTGGGATATAAGTCACAGGTAATGCCTGGTGAAGCCCTTGTCAGCCAGTATAAGGTCATTTGTTTTGGTCTGTGTGAGATGGAACACTAACAGAGTTTTTTACTGAAGAGCAAGGTGATCTGAGTATGAATATTATTATAGCTGTTGTGCTGCACGTACACTGTAAAGGGGCAAATGTGAAAACAGAGATTAGGGAGAGACTCCAATACTCGGGTTTCCCCGTGCCATTTATCAGGATGGTGGTGGTTAGGTGGTGATTTCAGGTTTTAGAATCTGGATGTATTTTGAAGAAAGAGTCAGTAGATTTTGCTTATGTTTTGGACTTATGATACGAGAGAAATAGAGGAATCAAAAATACAAAGTTTTTGACCCAGACCACAGTAAAACATACATTTATTGTAATTACAGAAACACATATCTGAAGTGGACAGAATATGAAGTTTGGTTTAATGATAGATTAAACTTCAATATGAACAGATCACATATAATCCATGTGATGTTTGCAAATGTAAATTAGGAACACAACTGAATCAAAACAATACTCAGAAGAGAGGAACTAACACTGGGTAAAGTGTCATCCAAAGATTCTGCAACTATTTTGGTAAAGGATGATTTCTGGGAATTTCAAGATTACTCTGCAATGCAGTTTCTTATTTTATATGTGTTCTCAAGGACAGAGATCAAACAGCTACTCGAAAACTCTAGGCAGCAAGTAAAAGGAAAAAACTCAAAAGCAGTTTTAATCAGAAGAAAAAAAATAAAGACCTAGTATTACATAACAAAAATAAAAAACAGATGCTTAGTTGACTCACAGAACATCCACTGTTATCAGGCCCACGTTTGAATGCTTTTCTGTGAGAGGAGGTGCACTTGGAAGAGGCAGAAGAATGCGTGTAACTACTAAATGTTTGTCACTTCGAATTTTCTTTGCTCTGAGGTCAGGAACATTCGTTGTGATTTAATAAAGTTGGTAGAAGATTGGAGGAGAAGAACAAGCTACAATCATTGATCTGTAGCATTTTACATATGTAATTATGTATTTTTAAGGTGTTTAGTATCATTTATGCATAAACATCTGTAATTGAATTTATTAGATAATTATGTATGTTGTTCTTAAACATTGCCTAAATTAATGGTTCTGTAATTTGTATTGTCAATGAATACTAACTCTGAATTCCTACGCATAAAATTGCATCACATAGCATATATTTATTTTATTCTCCTTGCTTTAGCATATTGGTTTTTGGTCTCTATTGTTTTGGTTAATAGGGAGCTGGATAAGAAGCCATTTTGTCTGTCTTTTTAAAAATTAAATATTGTTAAAATTTAATGAAGTTTAAAAAATTAAAGTTTAAACAGACTAAGAATGCATTTTTTTAAAAAAGAGTATATGTGATATTCTATAATCAATAAGAAAAAAAATTTTCCTCTGATTAAGTAAATAGTAGTCAATTGAGAAGATGTGTCGAAAACATTTTCTGTGATTTATTCTATTAAAGTATTATTTAAAGGATTTTATTCATTATTTTACTGAGACATGCCTACATGTTTTTGTTAGTGAATTGATCTGTAAATGATTATTCTGTTTATATATAAAAATGTATGAGTGACTGTAATCTAAAGTATTAGGTATAAAACTTAAATGAAATGACAGACTAAAGATGACATATAGTCATCACACAACTTTTCACTCATACATTAGAGGATGGGGGTCGAGTACTTATTCTTATTTATGATACAGTGATGCTTGTCTATTGTTGATAAAAATTGCTACAATGCTTATGATTTTGTAGACTCTTGAGGCAGCTGAGGTGTGTTCTTCTAGCTATAACAAACCAGTTTTACAAATTCTCTAACCCTTATTAGACTCATCTATACACTGGCACTACCTCTCCAAGTTCTCCAACATTCTTTTATCTTTTCTCAAGATTTTCAACTGTATTAATGAGGAAATTTGAGATAGCAAGTAGGAATATATACATAAATATATATTTACATATATATTTTAAAGTGGCTTTGATAAAAAATATAAACATATAATATTACATAACATTCATTCACAAGATAAGGCAAGTACCTACAGATTTTTTCAATTCCACATCCTAATTTACATCATTAAGGATCTGAATTCCTTCCTCTTTTATATGTATATACATAGACATATATACTATCCTCATGGTATCAATTTTGTTATTGGCTGTTTCTCCTAATAGTCACAAAATGGCTGTCACAGTTTGTGGCAGTATAAGAAAACAAAACAATGTCTACCATATTTATATGTGTGTGTTTATTCTGTGTGTGTGTGTATGTGTGTGTTGGGAAGTGTCTTTTATTATGTTTCTTTTTTTTTCCAGTCTTCTTGAGGTATACTTAATATATAAGAACCTTGCACATATTTAGTGTGTAGTTTGATGAGTTTGAACATATGCATACACCTGTGACACCATTACCACAATCAAGGTAAAAACATTCATCACCTCCAAAAGATTTCTTGTATCTTCTTGTTTCTTCTTCTACTTCCTTTTCTTTTCTTTCTTTCTTTCTTTCTTTCTTTCTTTCTTTCTTTCTTTCTTTCTTTCTTTCTTTCTTTTCTTTTCTTTCCTTCTTTGTTTCTCTTTCTTTCTTTCTTTCTTTCTTTCTTTCTTTCTTTCTTTCTTTCTTTCTTTCTTTCCTTCTTCTTTCTTTCTTATTTTTTCTTTCTCCCCCTCCTTCTCCTCCTCCTCCTCCTCCTTCTTCTTCTAGTAAGAACACTCAGCATGGAATCTACCCTCTTAAATAGTTAAGTGACAATAAAATACTGCTAACTTGGGGTGCCTGGGTGGCTCAGTTGGTTAAGCGACTGCCTTTGGCTCAGGTCATGATCCCGGAGACCTGGGATCGAGTCCCACATGGGGCTCCCTGCTTGGCGGGAAGCCTGCTTCTCCCTCTCTTACTCCCCCTGCTTGTGTTCCCTCTCTCGCTGTGTTTCTGTCTGTCAAATAAATAAATGAAATCCTTAAAAAAAATACTGCTAACTGTAGGTGCTATGTTGTACAGGAGATCTCTAGAACTTCTCTTGTACAGTTATAACTTTATACCAGTGAAATAAGTCTGTCACAGAAGGATCATTCATGATTCTATTTGTATGTGATACCTAAAACAGTCAAATTCATTGAAGCAGAGAACAGAATGGTGGTTGCGGGGAATGGGCCATGACAACGGGGAACTTCTGTTAGATGGGTATTATGTACTTTTCTTCTCATCATTGGATTTTTCTAAGTCATTCAACAAATTTTCCTTCACTTGTCACAAGCTACAGCTCTAACAACTGCAACTGTTCCTTAGCAAGGGAAATTGAACAAGGCTGATTTTTATCTGGTTTGCACCAATGTGTGGCCTTTCCACTTGAAAAAATATTGAAACACTTACAGATTACTTGTCAAACAGCTGCTGATTAAAGCCATCCAGCACTTCTACAATCCTATTCTCAGCATCTTCCAACAGGAAGTCCTTCAGACCCCCAGCCATCAGCCCCTCCTGGCAAGGGGCTTCCAGAATTCCTTTTTTTGTGTTGAAGCAGCCCTCCACTCTGATTGGTAGATGCCTTTGTAATACCAGTTGCTATATATTTTAGAGGTGTACTAGGGAGGATTAGAATCACCATACTTCTTGTGAGGAACCCATAGATATAGATGGGTTCCCTGAGAAAGAAGTCCTTATTTATATGTGAGGACTGCACTGCAAATGGTCTTATATGTGTGACCTTCCCCAAGGAATTCTTACATGCTTTGTAAATCTCGAGTGTTTTTCACTTATAAGTTTAGCTAGCAGCAACCATATAAAGTTGCTCTGTTCCTTGAAAGTCACTGCTTATTATTCAATAACTGTTTTGGCCATTGTCCTCAAAGTATAGATACATTCCTTATCTATACACCCCTCGACTTCAACCCTGACACAGATAAGACCAGTCTTAAAGTCCAGGTGTACTTTATTGAGAAGTTAAAGAGCATAAAGCAGAAGGCAATGCAGGAATTTTTAGAAACAAAAAACCATAAAACTGATTATGTTTCTTAGAATCCATCAGCTGCACAAGATTTTCTATTGACTTTTCTTTTCCTTAGACTTCTGACTGCTGTTTAGTTTTAAGAGTCAGTGTCTTTTTACCTGTTTGAGATTCCTTAATCACTTCCTCCCTATTCAGAGCTCAGCCTCTCAACTCTCCTTTACTGTAAGGTTAGAGGAAGAAAAAAAAAAAAAGAACATTCCTATCTCTTGTGTAATTCTATAAAACAGACTTCAACATTGTAATAATCTTCCTGGAAGGAGGAAATTTTACCCAGAGGAAAACAATTCTAGACATTAATATACAGAGCAATTTGGTATTGTTTCAGATCCTTATTTTCATTAAAAGAATCTTATTTCTCATTTATAACATCAAAGTGATTCCCACACTCACTCTTCTCCCAAAAGATGACCTTTTCCCCAATGAACTTTGCCTCTAACTAATAAAACTCAGGAATTACATTTCTCTTAATTCTAGCCATCCATTATCAGATATTGGGGACAGGTCTCAGAAGACTCTCTGTAACAAGTTCCTTATAAAATGCATCTAGAATTAGTCCTTTCAGTAGAATATAGCATGCATTTAGCCTGAAAGATAGCTAGACTGAAGAAGCCTTAAAGCAATAATGAATATGATTGAATATATAACCAGTTTTGCTTACCCTAGACAATAGATAGGAATATCTCCCTATTTCTAAAATCTCAGAAGTGTCCTTCCTTCAAAGCTCCAACATACACATTCAGGACTGAATAAAGATAACAAAGGAGATTGTTGGCAATGACTCTATAAACAGAAATATGTGGTACTGGGTACATAAGTTTGACATATTTATAAAACTTTCTGATATCTTCTGATTTCTTTTGTCCCTCATCCATTTCAGTGGAACATAAACTGTTCTATGCTCACTGTTCTGGGAAAGGATATGTTAGCCTAAAGCAGCTTCTTCTTTCTTTTGAATTTTATAATCTAGTCCTTGAGCAAAGTAGGAAGAACCCAGGACATAAACAGTAGGCTCTTGGAGAGCTACAGAGAGAAACAGAGAGAGTTTTGTGCTTTTTCAGATTGGCGAAAATAATGTCCAAATTAAAGTTAGAAGGACGGGGGCATGTAAGTGGTAGTGGATAAATGGAAGCAATTTCCTTTGAAAAAGTGTTTGTTTTCCTGTCCCATAATTCAGATCCAAGAGAGATTAAACATATACTGGAAATTTTGCAAAGTCTAATAATAAGAAAACATATATTTTGTTTTTCAGATAGATGTAGGGGAAGAAGGGGACATTAGGGACCCAAGAAAAAATGGATGGCTATATGAAGAACCTAAATAGATGATCTTACACATAACACTTATAGAGTTTTCTGTGTAGACACGCAAGAATGATTTCCTTCAGTGGGACTTTGAGAATTAAAATGAGGAATAATTCAGTATCAACCCATATACACTGACAACTAAAAACATGGCAGGATGATGAATGTATTGGTAAATAGCATCATGGACAGATGATGAGAACCAGATGGCATTCTTTCAGAAGCCAGTAAAAAACAATCCAACTGACAGGGACTTAAACAATAAGGACATTCTTTACCTTACATAACAAGAACTCTTGAGGTCTGATCAGTTTAGCAGCTCAATGATGTCATCAAGGCCCTGGAGTTTTCATATACTTCTCAGGTCAACCTCAGGTGCTGGCTTTAGTTCTATTTTTTTCCTCAAGGATCATTGGACAGCACCCATAGATCTTGGCATCATACTTACTAAACTGCCTCCTAAGAAAACAAGGGCAGTCTCTTGAAAATTTACTTTTATTTGTAAGGAAGAAACTTGCTTAGGATACCTAATGCAGTTTCTCTGTTTGTATTTTAGAGGACATGGCTACACTTAGCTGAAGTGCAGGCAAAAATTTGTGAATTCTGTCGGCAAGACAGTGAGGTAAAGCGGATTTGGGGGGAAGAGGAGAGAATATATGGCTGGCAGGTAAAACTCTGTCAGCTATATTCACCATTATATACTTGTATACCACAACTATGGAGTTGGCCATCCATGGCCCTGAGAAGAGGGGAGGGATTTGTTCATTGATATTTATTCTTTGATGTTGACAGAATTATTTAAGTAAAAACAGAGGGAAGCCAAAAAAAATTACAGTGATTTATGTGAAAATATGACTATATTTCTTACACAATTAATTCTATGAAAAGAGACTCATAATAAATATAAGAACATAGAAATATATGAAACCATATGTATCCTGTACATTTTTGAAAGGGACAAATGTGTTAACATATTAGGTTATTAGTTCCTATGGTGCAGTGAAACTAACTGTCCATAAGTAACCCCAAACTATTTTTCTGCTTTACCTGGACAATGAAGGAACATGGATTGAGACTCCCCTTTCTCTTAGCAGGAGTGGGGCTACCCTTACTGCCCCAGTGTCTTTCTCTATAGTATGGTTATATTATGGTTGCCAGATAAAACATAGGCTGCTCAGTTACATTCAAATTTCAGAAAAAGCAGCAAATACCATTTTAGTATAAGTATGCCTCTAATACTGCACAATGTATACTTAACTAAAATACTTGTCATTGATTTGAAATTCAAATTTATCTGGGATTCCTTTGTCTTTATTTACTAAATTTTACAACTCTATCTTAACCAGAGGAGTTGGAATATTCCAGGATGCACAAAATTCCAAGGGCTCTTAGGTACCCAGATCTCCCAAATGTTACTCTTACCTTAAATTCAAACAATTTGTTTGAATTGTTTGAACCTGGAGGTAGCTGCAATGTAGGTTGTGACTCTACCATATTTTTCACTTCACCTAAAAAAAGCAAAACTGTAGGGGTAAAGGCTCCTTCCAATGGGCTATGTCTAGCAAAGTACAGTGGTGCTTATATTATGCTTTCTGAGATAGCAGGAGATGCAAGCATCATGCCTTCTCTTGTCTTGCTGACCAAGACATATGACTTCCCTTGCCTCCTTTATCCCAGTCTCCCAAGATTAGCGTTATCTCTTACTTTTATGAAACTATACTACAATTTTGAGCCAAGAGACAGATGAGATGTACATCTGCTCTTTCCACATAGACACAGGTTCATCCTTTATTTCTCCATAGCACATCCTAAAAGACTAATTCTTAGGATAGTGCTTGACATATTTAAGGCACTTAATAATTTTTTACTGAATGAATGAATCAATTCATTTTACTTTAGGACTGGGCACAATTCAGAGGAAACACATTTTACAAAAAATAAGGCTTGATATTCCTTGACTGCTTTTAGAAGTGATAGACTGAAGAAACCCATATATAACTCCTACTTGACACTGATTTAGTCCAATGAAGCATAATTTTATGGAGCTGAAAACTGGCTGAGTCCACTTGAATCCACTGATCGAAATTAATACCACCCTTGATGGAAAAAATGGAAACTAGGTGCAACCTAATAGGTTACAATAAGAACACTACACTGTGATATTCCTGCTAAAAATGCATAAAATGAATCTAGAATGTAATCCTCAGGAAATATCAGACAAAGTCAAGTTGAGGGACATTCTGCTAGTCCTATAATCTTCAAAATTCTGAGTAACTGTCCCAAACTAAATGACATTAATGAAACTCTTAACTAAAAGCAATGCTTGATCTTGATTTAGCTCATTTCATTATTGGGGCATTTGATGGAACTTGAATCCATGGGTTAAATGGTAGTACTATCTTCCTACTCTCTGATCTTGATGGTTGTGCATTAGATATATAGGAGAATTCCCGATTTGTTGAAATAAAGCCCTAATTATTAATTGGTAATCTTCACATCTGAAAGTTAGTGCAGCAATCATCGTGAAGAAATGTCTGCAGTCTACTTTCAAATCATTAAGACAGTTTTTGTACAACTTCTGTAACTTTTCTCTTCAACTGAAATTATTGACAAATAACACACAACAAAAATGGAGAGGTTAACAGCCAGAAGTCCAGACCAGCCATTTGTTCTTCTGCAGGCCTTTTGGTCTCTGACATTATTCTCTAATGAGAGGAGACTATAGGTAGAGAGAACTAGAATAGGCCTGCTGGAGAGGATGAGAAAGTACAGCACTTTGGCAAAGAGCTCAGTTATAAATTTTGTGAATCCCATGAATAAATTTATTTTTTTGTGGGGTAACTCAAAAGCCAGGTTGGAGGGTGGCCTCCTTCCCTTAGCCAGAATTTGAAGGTCTCCTGAAAAAAGTTGTACTCACCGTGTGTAGAAAAGAGATCTAGGGTGCCTGGGTGGCTCAGTGGGTTAAAGCCTCTGCCTTTGGCCCAGGTCATGATCTCAGGGTCCTGGGATCAAGGCCCGCATTGGGCTCTTTGCTCAGCAGGGAGCCTGCTTCCTCCTCTCTCTCTGTCAGCTTCTCTGCCTACTTGTGATCTCTCTCTCTGTGTCAAATAAATAAACAAAAATCTTAAAAAAAAAAAAAAGAAAAGGAAAGAGATCTAAAAATTACTAAAGCCTATTGAATATATTTCTTATAAAAATAACATTTAAGTGGTTTGTTATGCAAAGACATTCTTTGTAATGCGGCTGCTTCTGGGGAAGGGAATTGGATGGGTAAGTTCTGAGAAAGGGAGATTTTTACTGCGTGCATGAATTGGGTTCTATGTGCAAGCATTTCCTGCTCACAAAAATAAATAATAGTTTTGTAACGATAGTCATTATTTTTAATATATCTATGCTGAGATAGGAGATCACTGTCTCTTTTTGTGATTGATAGAGAAAATGGATTCCAAGTATGGGAATATACGGTGAGAAAAGAAACAAATGATCACATTTCTGCTCTCAGAGAAGTTTAGTTTTTTTGAGGTCATGGATACTTAAATTCTTGGTATACTTTCTTCAATCTATTCTTTTTTTTTTAAAGATTTTATTTATTTGACAGAGAGAAACACAGCCAGAGAGGGAACACAAGCAGGGGGAGTGAGAGAGGGAGAAGCAGGCTTCCTGCCGAGCAGGGAGCCCGATGTGGGGCTCGATCCCGGGTCGCCGGGATCATGACCTGAGCCGAAGGCAGTCGCTTAACCAACTGAGCCACCCAGGCGCCCCTCAATCTATTTTTTATAAGCCTTAGGACTAGTGTATATTATGCCCAAATTCTGATATTCCACTGCCTTTTAGTTTTAGCTTTGTGTGTTAAATGTTCTCTATTTTAGGAAATAACTATAAATAATTTGCTAATTTTTTTACATAACAGTATTTTAGAGAAATCCTTATTAACATATACATCAAAGGCTTTTATCCAAATGTTATTATACATCAAAATTCATGGGCAAATTATTTGGAATTGACCAAATGGAATTGACTTTAAATTTTAAGATTGGAGTGATAAAAAAATCTTTAATGATTTTGCAAAGAACAACTCCAAAGGTGTAGAATGTAATTATAAATGTTAGTGAACATAAATAGATTGAACGATTTAGATGAAATCATATCAGATGAAATATTTTTAAATTATGTTCCAAATCCATTACTAAATTCTTAAATACCAAAAAACTATGGGTGGTGAATATTTCTATATATTGATTCAGATATATAAAAATCAGTTGAAAGCCCACAGGTTTTTTTAGGCATGTTCAGATTCTCTTTAAAGATTAGAAAATATAGCAATATGCCTCCTATTATTCTAGGAATCAAGATTCATAGAATGTAATCCCAGCACCATCACTTAATATTTGTGTTAACAAGGGGATATTAATAACAAGACAGACTAATTTACAGGATGTAGTGAACATAAAATACACTTCACATTATAATTTTTCAATTGTGTTTTGAAAATCATATTCTACAATATATATGATGATGGGAAATAAAGCTATGTAAAAGAGTTTATAGAAATTACAAACTAAAACATTATCTGAAAAAATCTTTCAATATCTTAGAATATTTTCTCATATTTATTAGCACATATATACATATGCATATGTCAAGAATGCTTCACTCATTTTGAATTTCACTTAAATTCTCAATTCTGGTAAGTCATATTAAGAGTCTCAATGAATATGGCTGATTTTTTTACTGTGAAAATTGTTGATTAATTTATAAATTGCTATACTTTCTGTTTTCACTGCTTTTTGAGTTCTGGATTGGCCACTCTAATAGGTATATAGTGGTATCTCATTATTTTAATTTCCATTTCCCTGATGACCTATGTTGTGGGGCATCTTTTCATTTCCTTTTTTGATATCTATATATCTTTCATGAAATAAATGTCTGTTAAGGTTTTGGGCCCATTTTTGAATTGTGTTGTTCATATTCTATTACTAAATTCAAGAATTCTTTGTATATTTTGAGTGACAGTCTTTTATCATATATGTTGTTTTGCAAATATTTTCTTTCAGTTTGTGGCTTTTATTTATTTATTTTTAAGATTTTTATTTATTTATTTGACACAGAGAGAGATCACAAGTAGGCAGAGAGGCCGGCAAAGAGAGAGGAAGAAGCAGGCTCCCTGTTGAGAAGAGAGCCCAGTAAGGGCCTGGATCCCAGGACCCTGAGATCATGGCCTGGAGCCAAAGGCAGAGGCTTAACCCACTGAGCCACACAGGCGCCCAGTCTGTGGCTTTAAAAAAAAAATAATAAATTCTTGGAAGTGTCTTTTGCAGAGCTGAAGTTTTCATTTTAATTTTAATGAAGTGCCTCTTCTTCAGTTTTTTTCTGTCCTGTATTTTTCCTTTGTGTTGTATCTGAAAAATCTTCACCAAACCTATTGTTACACAGATTTTTCCTATGTTATCTCCTAAGAATTTTATAGGTTTACCTTTTTCTTCATGTGGATGTGCAGTTTTTAAAAAAGACTATTCATTTGTTGAAAATCCATCTTATTTTCCCCATTATATTGCATCTATTTATCAAAGATCAGTTAGCTATATTTATGGAAGTCTTTTTCTGTGCTGTTTTGTTCCATTGATCTGTGTATTCTTTCACCAGTACTATACTTCTTGATTACTGTATTAATAGTAAGTCTTGAAGTTGGATAGTATCAGTTCTTTAACTTTATTCTTCTCCTTTAATATTGTGTTGACTATTCTGGATCTTATGCCTCTGCATACAAACTTCAGAATCAGTTTGTTGATATCTATAAAATAATTTGCTTAGATTTTGATTGGGACTGCATTGGATTCATAGAACCAGTTGGAAGAACTGATACCTTGATGATACTCTTTTTCTATCCATGAACACTAAGTATTTCTCCATTTATTTAGTTCTTCTTTGATTTCATTCAAAAGAGTTGTGTAGTTTTTCTCTTAAAGATCTTGTATGTATTTTGTTAGATTTATATATCCAAACATTTCAGTTTCTGAAACAATAATGTAAGCTATATTGTGCTTTCAATTTCAAATTCCACTTGCTTATTGTTGGTATAGAGGAAGGTGATTAACTTTAGTATGTTAATCTTTATCCTCCTATCTTGCTATATTATTAGTTTTAGGTTTTTTGTTTTGTTTTGTTTTGCCCCACTCTTTCCAGTTCTCTACATAGATGATAATGTCACCTATAAACAAAGATAGTTTTTTTCTTCTTCTCAATTTGTGTATCTTAAATATGTCATGGCTTTAGCTAGGAATTTAACTGCCTTTTTTAAAAGGAGTGGTAAAAGTTGATAAAGCTTTGAGTTTTTCACCATTAAGTACTATGTGAACTGTAATTTTTTTATATACATACTTTATTAAGTTGAGGAAGTTCTCTATTCATAGTTTGCTGAGAGTTTTGATCATGAATGGATGTTATATTTTTGTCACATCTCTTTTCTGCTTCTATTAGTATGCTCATTTGATTTTTCTTCATTAGCCTGTTGATATGATAGGTTAATTTATTTTAGAATGTTGAGCCAGTCTTGCATACTTTGGATAAATCCCACTTGATTGTGCTCTGTAATGCATTTCACCCATGGTTAGATTTGATACATGAATATTTTGTTGATGAGAGATATCGGTCTATAGTTTTTATATAGAATGTTTTTCTAGTTTTAGAATTAGGACAATGTTGGCCTCACAAAATGAGTTAGGAAATATTCTCTCTGCCTCCATTTCTGAAAAAGATTATAAAGGATTAATATAATTTGTTAAGTTTTTGATAAATTTCACTAGTAAAACTAGCAGGGCATGATTTTTTTTTTTGTTTTTGAAGGTTATTAGCTATTGATTCAATGTCTTTAGTCTATATAAGCCTATTCAAGTGTATTTTCCCTTGTGCGTTTTTGCCAATTGTGTCTTTCAAAGAATTGTTCAAAAATTGTTCATACTATTCTTTATTATTCTTTTAATCTATCTGAAGTCTGTATTGATGTCCTCTTTCCCTTTTAATATTAGTAATCTGTGTGCTTACTTTTTTTTTTTATTAGGCTGGCCAGAGTCTTACCAATTTTATTGGCTCTTTCAAAGAACTAACTATATTTTGGTTTAAGTGATTTTCTACATTGATTCTCTATTTTCTTTTTTTTTTAAATATTTTATTTATTTATTTGATAGAGAGAAACACAGCGAGAGAGGGAACACAAGCAGGGGGAGTGAGAGAGGGAGAAGCAGGCTTCCTGCCGAGCAGGGAGCCCGATGTGGGGCTCGATCCCGGGTCTCCTGGATCATGACCTGAGCCGAAGGCAGTCGCTTAACCAACTGAGCCACCCAGGCGCCCCTGATTCTCTATTTTCAACTTCATTGATTTTGCTTTCCTTTTTAATATTCCTTTATATGATTTTTTAATATGATGAATCTTAAAATTATTTTCCAGTATTGAACTTTCATACAGTCTCTGAATTTTAAATCTTGCATAGTATTATTTTAAGGATTCTGTTTATTTATTTGACAGAGAGAGAGAGAGAGAAAATGGAAATTGGAACTATCATTGGAAAATGATAGTAGATTTTAAGGATATTCATTGGGTGGTGCAATTATAGCTGCTTTTTTTTTAAATATATAGTTTCTTTTTTTGGATAATGTGACAAACCCCTGGCATTGGAAGAGAATTATGTGCCCATAAACTTGTTTCTTTTTTTCCTTTTTTTAAAAAAACTTGTCTATTCTAACAAGTACAGATCATCTGGAATTAAGCCTTATCATTCCTGCTTTAAGAATAGATGATGTTCAATATCTGTGCCATAATTTAGTCTTAAATGGCATTTGACAGTTCATCATTTCCACATGCCATCATCCTGGGACACCTAACTAATACCTTCTTAGTGGATTGTGGGAAAACCAGGAAATCAGGGAGCAGCAAGTTAAGGTCACCCACAGTGGGGTAAAACAGTAGTGGTTAATAAGGAAGTATTTATAGATCTCTTTACCTCCACAAGTGGGGTAAAACAGTAGGTTAATAAGAGAACTATATATAGATCTCTGAAAGTCATGAAAAAGAAAAACCAACAAAGGGTATGGAGACATCCCAACATAGCAAAAAGAGGCAGCTATTATCCCTCTACATAAGAAGGGATAAACAGAGGAAACAGTTGTATAAATTCAGAGATAGTAGCTATGACCATGGAAGATGTTGGCTTGATAGAAGTAATGCGGTCTTTGTAGTAAGGATGTAGCCTTCCCAGAGCAAATAACATAGAATATGCTGTGAAAAATATACTCGATGAACAGATAATATCTAGTACCAGGAGGCAAACAGGTTGGTAGGTTTCTATGGTTCTTGAGGCAAATTAGATGGGATTAACTCTCTAGCTCTTATCCATTGTCCATTTGCTGGATATTAAATAATTAACAGTGGGAACCTTGGGATCCATGCAGCTTTAGCTGACATTGTGTGTTAAGTACTATCTGCCAATTATCAACTGAGCTTACTTTAGTAGTATTCCATCATCAAATGAAAGTAGTATGTATTAACAGATCCAAGACAAAAACAAGACTGTCATAAACCACATTGTCCCAGCCTACCTGTTTATGCTATTTTCGAGCACTCTGTCAACAACTGTGTTTAACCTCAGTGGTGCTCCCACGTACTGCTTACATGCAATAATGGCATTACTTCCTCAGTATCTAAGCTTGTTTGGGAAATAAATAATCATGATATTGAGAATTATTGTCTCCTGAAGAATGATATAAATCCTTTGATATAAACCCATTCATCTTTATTTTGGGGTTCATAAGAATTGTAATTCAAAATTAAAAAAAATTATCTTTCTCAATTATTATATAGGGTGTTGGGTGTGATTAAACCTAGCCTGCAGTTTTCCAAATATTGTAAATTAAGAAAAAAAAATAAGTAGCTTTCAGAGGCCTTGCCATCACAGAGAACGGTTTTGGATTGCTTATTTTGCAGAAAGAAATATACTCTCTGTGTGTGTGTGTGTGTGTGTGTGTGTGAAAGAGAGAGAGAGTGCTTAATACATGAAACAGAATCTAACATAAGATAGGGACTTTTTAATTGTATCTAAAAATTGCATATGTATTTGAATGTCTACTTATACGAGGAGTGAAACACTTACTCTCTTTCCGTCCTTTTTATACTCTTTGTTCTTTTATTAATAATGACATCATGAGATCTAGACTTTTAACATTCCATGAAATCACATTGAAACTGTCAGTCACCATGCCTCAAGTGTCACCAGTATGCCTTTACTAAAGGATGGACTGTGATTCAATTTAGTTAGTTTCCACTTCTTAGAATTTGAAGATCGAGTGGAGTATCACAGACTGCATAGACTTTGGCGCTAGGTAGACCCAATGATAGTAGCTTGGAAGAGATTCTCCATAACTTTTTGCAGCTGTTTTTTTTTAAGTTTTAATTTTATATTTTCCTTTGATTTGGTGAGTTGCCAAATAAAGTATTCTTTCAATAAATTTCCAGTTTTTTTTTTATTGAGGTATTATTGAAATACCACACATTATTTTCAACTGTACCATATGATTTGATATTTGTTTATATTGTCAGATGATCACAACAAATAAATCTAGTTAACATCTGTCACTATACAGAGTTTCAAAAGTTTATCTTGTGATGAGGATTTTTAAGATCTATTGTCTTAGCAACTTTAAATACACCATACATTATTATTTTTTTAAGATTTTATTTATTTATATGACAGAGAGAAACACAGCTAGAGAGAGAACACAAGCAGGGGGAGTGAGAGAGGGAGAAGCAGGCTTCCTGCCAAGCAGGGACCCTGATGCAGGACTCAAACCCAGGACTCCAGGACCATGACCTGAGCCGAAGGCAGATGCTTAACAAATGAGCCACCCAGGCGCCCCCACAATACACTATTATTAACTGTAGTCACCGTGCTGTATGTTACACAGAGAGAGAGTGTGTGTGTGTATGCACAAATGAGTAGGGAAAGGGACAGAGAGAGAAGGAGAAGCAAGCTGTCCGTTGAGCAGGGAGTCCAGGAAGGGTCTCCATCCCAGGACCCTGAGATCATAGCCTGAGCCAAAGACAGATGCTTAACCAACAGAGTCACCCAGGTGCCCAGTAAATAATGTGTAGGGGTTCATGTATATTTTTGAATTAATGTTTTTGTTTTCTTTGGATAAGTAGTAGAATTATGGGCTCATTTAGTAGCTCTTTTTTTTTTCTTTTTCTTTTCTTTTCTTTTTTTTGGGGGGGAGGGGTGTAATGTCCATTCTCTTTTCCATAGTGACCACCTCAACTTTACATTCTAACCAACAGCACACAGGAGTTCCCTTTTCTTTACAACTTTGTCAATACTTGTTTTTCTTGTCTTTCTGACAACATCCATTCTTACAGTTATGAGGTGATATTATAGGTATACATTATTTAATTTTGTTTAAAGATTTTGTTTCTAAGCAATCTCTACACCAATGTGTGGCTTAAATTCCCACGTCCGAGATCAAGAACTGCATGTTCAAAAAAAAAAAAAAAAAAGTCACATGCTCTACAGACTGAGCCAGCCAGGTGCTTCTGTATCTTTACATTATGTAGAATCAGAGATTCCAAACTATATTATTGACCTTTCTTTACCACATAGGGTAGGAATTGTGTTCACCTGCAAAAAACAAAACAAAACAAAAAAACGGAGTTCTTACCAGAGTGGCTTAAAAACAGAAGCGTTAAGAATCTTATCTAGAATAATGCTGATAATAGGTGCTCTGGATCTAGTCTCGTGGTCCTACAGTTACCAGGTATCAGGCAAACAGGTACTTCTTTGTGGTTTTTGGTTGTTTTTGTTTTTTAATTTGCTCCACAGCACTGGAATCAGATCTGAAGTTCCCCTAATGTATAAGATGGTCGCAAGAATTTCATACATGACTTCCATATTTTAAGAAGAAAGAATAGGGCGCCTGGGTGGCTCAGTGGGTTAAAGCCTCTGCCTTCAGCTGAGGTCATGATCTCAGGGTCCTAGGAACAAGCCTCGCATCAGGCTCTCTGCTCCACAGGGAGCCTGCTTCCTCCTCTCTCTCTGCCTACCTCTCTGCCTACTTGTGATCTCTCTCTCTGCCAAATAAATAAATAAAATCTTAAAGGAAGAAGAAGAAAGAATAAAGGAGAATAAAAAGATTAGCACCTTTCAACAGAGTCATCTTCTTAATATATTTCTTGGTTTATGTCATTATTTAGAACTTGGTCAGAAGGCCACTATGAGCTGCAAAGGGAATTGGGCAATGGGGCCTTTATGTGGGCCAGCAATATGCTTAGCTAAAAAGCAAGATTGTGTTACTAAGAGGTATGTGGAAAACAGCAATTTTTCTGCTGTTTTCTTCCTGAACAACCCTTCTAATTTGTTGTGTGTCTTTATACTATGACTAAAATATTTGTCTTAAAAATTATACTGCATACTTCAGATTATTCCTTCTTAGGCATCCAATCTAATTTATACTTTTGTTGCTGTACAAATAATGTGTGGGAGTCCAAAGGAAAGCATGTAAATAAATAAATAAATAAATAAATAAATAAATAAATAAATAAATAAAATAAAAAGCTTCAATTCATAATCTCTTACTTGAAGTAAGTTTCGTGAGATAAAGCAGCCCAACATGTAATCACGGCTTTGGAACTTGGGAATAATTACTGATGACTCTGTTGGTTCTGGTTTTTTTTTGGGGGGGGGGAATAAACACATTTTATCTCATTTATATTAAATAAAAAGCTATTGATATTTGTATTTTACTATTTAAATGTTTCATTATTTTACTGCATTATTTTCTTTGTTTTATAACTAATATGTTTGCCTTAAAGTAGAAGATTTTGGTAGAAAATGAAAAACTTAACATTAGTTCCCTAGGAATTGAGGGGAAGACTTTACATCATTTATTTCTGTATTCTCTTACTGTTAGCTGGTAAAGCAGGTAAATGTAAACAGCAGTAATCAGTGGTTGTTGTGAATAGTGTATTACTATACAAATAGAATCCTAACATAATTGGACTATTAAGAATGGTTTTTCTATATAGTTTATTCTATAGGCTTTCTATATATTTATATTCTAAAATCACAATAGAAGTGGTGATTTTAATTTGCCCTTCTGGGGCAGCTCCTCCACCTAATGCTCACCCTTTTTAGACCTTGATCTATGCATTGTGGTTTGTCTAAAGACATGGTTTCATCTGGTTTCCCTCCCCACCCTTGGCCTTTTTAACCCTTCTGCTACAGTTTCCCCCATCCAAGTTGCCAGTCTTTCACTTCAGTATGGTTCCATAGGGAGGTAGGGGGAAGAGAGGATAAAGAAGCTGATATTCTGATTTAGCACACAGATAGATTACTTAAAAATCAGATTTTCACATTTCACAAGGCAAGGATTATCACATTTACTCTACCTTCTACATGCTCTTAAACCGTTATCTTAGTTGCATTGTAAGCAGTTCCCAATGATAAATAGTGCTAGATGCATTTAGTAGGAGATGAGGAAAAAAAAAGCTCCATTTTTTTCTAGAGTGAGTGTACATATGTATAATCATTGGTATTTGTATTTTTCTCTTTATAAAAGTGATTTTAACACATGGTTTCACTTACTTGTGGTGCATAAGGGGTAATGTAGAGGACAGTAGGAGAAGGAAAGTAAATGGGAAGTAGGGTAATCCAGGGAGAGAAACGAAACAACAGAGACTTTGGACACAGAAACAAACTGAGGGACTTGGAGGGAGGGGGGGTGGGGGAGTCGGAGAGCCTGGTGGTGGGTACTGAGGGCACCTATTGCATTGAGCACTGGGTGTGGGGAATGGGGAATGAATATTGGAATACTGGGGAAAAAAATGAAATAACAATAAAAAAACCTAAAAACAAAACTAAAAAAAATTAAAGTGATTTTAAGCAAAACTTTACAAACACACAATTACTACATATATTGTATTCTTTTACACCACCTTTTTTGTTGTGAATTTGTACCTCAGGAAGTAAAGAGTTTTGCCATGTAATTTTGAACTGATTTAAGTGAATATGTAGTTGATGACAGACTTCATGGAAATACTAATGAATGCAGTTGGAATATTTTGTTTACCTTAGTTATCAGTTTTTCTCTCAATCTAAAAATATAGAAATGTGAAGACTGAATACTATGCATATATTTTCCTATCCAATAATACATAAGTTGCACTCAAATTAGAGCTTGGGTCCTATGGAAAATATCCTAACAAGTTCCTGATTTAAATATTTTAAAGGTAAAATTCATCTCTTTATTTATCTGTAAGGGCTTCATGTTTTTAAATTGTGAAATTCATATTTCACTGTTTTCAAATTGTGGAATTTAGATTTCACAGTAATCAGTTGGTCGAGAGAGTAGGAGGGCTTGAGGAAGAGGGAGAGAGAAAGAGAGAATCCTCAGCAAACTCCCCGCTGAGTGTGGAGCGTGGCATAGGACTCTCATGCTCCATCTTACAACCCTGAGATCACAACCTGAGCCGAAATCAAGAGTCAGAGGCTTATCTGAGTGAGAGAGTGAGGCACCCCCTCCCTATTTTTAAAGCAGGATTACAGTGTAGTAACTTTTTCTTCTCTGAGTTTTTATACAGTATATGATCTTTGTAGAATATATTTAAAAACATCTGAAAAAAAAACTAAACATCTAAAAGTTTGTGTTTTCCCTAGAGTGATTGAATTATATTCTATTTGCAACTTTAAAATGAAGAGAGAGGGGCGCCTGGGTGGCTCAGTTGTTTGGGCAACTGCCTTTGGCTCAGGTCGTGATCCCAGAGACCCGGGATCAAGTCCCACATCGAGCTCCCTGCTCGGCGGGAAGCCTGCTGCTCCCTCTCTCACTCCCCCTGCTTGTGTTCCCTCTCTGGCTGTGTTTCTCTCTGTCAAGTAAATAAAATCTTAAAAAAAAAAAAAAGACTAAAATGAAGAGAGAATCTCTGTATCATATACCTGAGACTCACATAACACGTATGCTAATTGTTATGGAATTAAAATAAAATGAAAAGAACTAAAAAATAAAATAAAGAAGAAGAGAGAAGTACTTCAGGAGCCTTTTCGGTGGCATTTTTCCTCATGATTGAGTTCTCATACTGATAATCAAACAATGAAATGAATATTAATTAAAACAGACTATGTCTGAAAGTTAAAAAAACCAATTAAGTAAATAAAATATTTATTTTATTCATTCAAAATATGCTTCTCTGTTTCTATGGGAATTTCAGAGATTCAATTAGATTAACTCAGACTTTGTGGGAAGAGAATTTGTTGCTGAGGTTCAATAAAGGTTATCTAAGCCTGTAAATTTACTTTGAAAATCATATAGCAAATAGTCTATTTAGTCAGCCAGAAAACATCACTCAGCTTAGTGTTGAGCTTTAAGAATAATAAAAAGCTCAGCATCCCGAATTTATTCACAAATCTTATATGAGTGATTGATTTTAACTTCAGAATTATATTCCAAGAATGTATTATATTTTTGTAAAAGGTATAATCTTCTTTCTAATGACCATTTTATAGTGACCCAAATAATCTCATTCCTATAAAATATGTGCTTTATCATATACAGTTTAAAGAAATACATTCATAAGCTTATACCAGATTTTAACCAGAACTTTTTAATTAAAGATGAGACATCATGTTGAATGAGGAGGGAGTATACATAATCCCTGCTTATTTTTTAAAAATTCACAATAGCCTCTTTCTGTTTTAATTCTAATTTTGAGATTTTTCTGAGTTTTAAAATTCCCCAGCTTCCTTTAATGTTGAGACAATCTAATATAAATCAGAGACATTTTATTGAGAAGTAATAGGCATGGCATTTTTGCATAAGTGCATTAGTTTCCATGGAAACATAGCAAATATTCTTTATGCTATTTCTTTTAACAGAATGTTACAAATTATTTTTAAAGTTACTTTGTGTGACTTGGATATTATGTTACTAATAGAAATGTACTATTGGACTTGCAGTAGACAGCTATGGTCTGCAAGTGCAGGAAATAGTAAAATCCTTTTTTATAAACAATCTCTCAAACTTACAAACATGACTTCAGTTTTAGTTTAGTTTTTTTTTTTTTGAACTTCAGTAAGAAAAATAATTTTTAACAAGAAAATTCTACTCTGTTTTATGGCTAACTCTTTAAGGCTGGCTAAGAACAGATTCAGTAGAGTGAGAAATCACCTCATGACTCTTGAACCTTCATAAGCTAATAAAATTATTTGTGGTGATCCTTTGAAAACTTTATCTGAGACTCAATACTAGTTGAAGTGGAAAAATCATGGCTCAAAATTCTATAATACTGTAAAGAAGAAATTGGGTCATATTGGCCAGGGTTAGTGAGGGCATGATTGAAAAGCTGAACAGGAGTGTGGTTTGCCTCTAGTGAGATCTCACTAAGCTGTTAGGTCAAAGCTGTGCTGACAGGGAGCTGTACCTGAGATCCAGGCAGGACTTGAGTATTTTACTGTGGATTTCCCCAAAGAATTTTCCTTAGACCAATCAATTGGGTAGATTACATGTAGGTGTAAATACTGTATAAGGATTTGATTTATAATATTTAGTGGTAATTTGAGTTGGTCTGACAAATTAAATGCCTCTCTAGATTTCTTACTCATGTGGGCAAGTTATAGAGAGATTGAGGAAATAAGCTGTATACAAATATATTCAATATATGAAATGTCATATGGTTATTTAAGTATGTGAGTTGGAATGTGGAAAAACCACGTAGAAGATTTCAGGAATTATTCTTCATCTGACAGTCAATATTTAAATTGGATGATGAGGAGTGAAACCTTACTTTTGGCTGCACAAAGAGCATAAAAATTTATCATTTTTGTTTGTTTCGTTTTTTTCTATGTAGAGTTTACTACTTTTTCTCCAGATGCTCCTAGATATCAGGTGGAAAGAAGTGTCAAATACATTTTATTTCATTTTAAAAAGACTTTTATGTATATATACACACATACACAAATGTGTTTAGTTTAATAAATCTTGATATTTTCTCTTTAATGAAACCATCACCATAATCAACATAGTCAACATTTCCTTCTCCTCAGAAAGTTCCCTTATGGCTCTTGGCTGTAAGTCTTTCTACCTTTAGTCTTGGCCAATCACCAGTCTGTTTCTGTTATTTTTAGCTTTTATCGTTTCATTTTTTATCCTTGTCAAGTTAATTTTTGGACACAGTGTGAGGTAAGGGTTGAAGATTATTTTTAAGTTCCATACAACATTATTTTTAAAAACACTGTTCTTTCTCCACTAACCTTCCTTGGCATATTGGTATAAATTAATTGTGATAGGTATATTTCTATTTCCCAACTCTGTTGTTTTAATTGACCTACATGATTACCTTCATGTTAATTCTATACTATTTTGATTGCTGTAGTTTTCCACTCAAACCTGAAATCTACTGAATAGTACAAGTTTTTCAGCCCTACTCTATTTCAAGTCAAATTAATTTTGAAAGAGTGAACTACACAAAATTATCTGTTTCTTAATGGAGAACTGTATAGAACTTTTAATATGTTGATGTGATTTGTAAATTCTAAGAGGAAATACTCAGTAAAGGTATTTCCTAAAATTATTCAAAACTCATATTTCACCCCTTCCACATGCACAGGATACTTAGCAAGCTTATATCTTCTACAGATACTTTTAAAGCTTTGCATTTGAGGGGTAGAGGCATACAGTGACACAGGATAAATAATGCATTTGAATCCAGCAATTGGTGTCTTATTCCTAGAAGATTAAGAACACATTGACTGTAAGTAAGTGGAATGCAATACAAACTGGTGGGGTAACATGATTTGTGAATTTAACATATGCAAATTCAATTACTCCTGTTTGGCAGAAAGGAAAGAAAAAAAATGAAGGAACAAAATAAAAATTTAAATATTGCAGTAGATTCCTTCTTACAGTAAGCCTCCAAAACAAATATGAACTGAGAAGCATCTGTTCCTACATGAAGAAATAAATGATCTTGAACTTACTGTGAGACAATATGTTTGATAGTATACTTTATATGGATGGCTGAAGAGTTATTTATAATTTTAAGTATATGTAAGTGTGCTTCCATATACTGACTTTAACATCTATAGTCATAAATGCAACTCATACGTAATCCCTGGTGAATCTCTTTATTAAATGGAGGTCTGGTGCTCTGAAATCTTGGTTACAAAGTCAGGGTAGATAGAGGGCAAAAGCTCTCTCCCAGTAATAAGAAAAGAAGCAAAATGACACTGAGGGCTCTGTCTTGATTTTAAATTATTTCAGGACTTAAGAGGCAGTCCATTACAAGGTCACTACGATATTCTCTTACGTTTTCTCAAAAAAGTACTATATTTTAGATATTACATCTAGATCTATGATTAACTTAGGTTGTGTATATTATATACATTGTAAAGTATAGGTTAAGTTTATTTCTTTCCATGTGTATGTTTAATTATTGAATCAAATGTCTTTTTCTCCATCAAATTGCTTTTGTACTTTTGTACAAAATCAGTTAACAAGGGGTAGATAGACCTATTTTTAGGTTCTCTTTGGCTGTTTACTTGATCTGCATGACTGTCCTTTCATCATTACCAGACTGTCTTAGTAATTGTAGTCTTAAAGTACATTTTAAAATAAGACACCATGAGACATCAATTTCATTTTTCTTTTCCAGACTTGTTTTGGCAATTCTAAATCCTTTATATTTTACCTTACATTTTAGATTAACTTGTAAATTTCTACAAGCATTTCTTCTGATAGTTTAGTTAAGATTAATTGGGGAAGAACTGACACTTTGCCAATAATGAGTTTCCAGCTGATGAATACTATATGCTTCTCAATGTACTTAGATCTTATTTGACACATTGTTGATATTTAATGGGAAAGGTTGTCTTATTTCCAATTTTAGGAATTGTGTCCTTTACCATAAAATATGATATTCATTGTGCTATTTTATAGTTATCTTTTATCAAGTTGAGGATAAGTTTTTAGAATGGCTTACAGAAAAATTTAACTAAAAAATAAATAAACTGATAAATTGGACATCATCAAAACTTGAAAATACAGCTTTCTGAAAGAAAATAAAAATTTCACATTATACACAAAAATATTTTTGCAAAGCGAATAAATAATTTGCAAAGGAATGCTACTGAGAAAGTATACAGATATCTCATATTTCAATAGTAACAAAACATTGTAATAAAATCGAGACAAAATTTTAAATAAATGAAGATATAGAGGACAAAGCATATAATAAAATGCTAATATTCATCATTAGAGAAATGCAAATAAAACCACATTGATATACCATTGAAAAACAACTGGGATGATTAGCATAATAAAAGGATGGTATCAAACTAGTATGAATTTGTGGAATAACTACAATTTTCATGCATTGCTGACAGCAGTTTAAGATGGAACCATCACTCTGTAAAGTTGAGTTTCTAAGATAGTTATGCATATACATATGATATAGTCATTCTGCTTCCATGTTATTATCTGAGCTAAATGAAAGCATATGCTGATATAAAACCCTGCAAGTGAATGTGGGTAGCAGTTTTATTCATAATTGCCAAAAATTGAAACAAATGCTTGTCAGCAAATTAATGGATAAACTAATTGTAGTGAAATGTTGTTTAGTATTTTTAAAAAATGCAATGACATGAATTAATATCAAAAGCATTGTGCTGAGTGATTTTATTTATATGTTATTCTGGAAAAGACAATTATAAGAACAAAACAAATCAATGCTTGCTTATAGCTGGGGATGAGAAGAGGGAATTCACTGAAAATTGGCAAGAGGGAATTATTCTGTGTCGTGGTGTTGATTACATGACTACATGTGTTTGTCAAAAATTCATAAATTTGACCAGAAAGGGTGAATTTTATGATATGCAAATTTAACAACCTTACTTTTCAAAAAAAGCGGTTCAAATTGTAAAGCCTAGTAGGTAAGGTCATTCTTTCATTTAACACTACTTTTGATCATAGTATGCTGTACATCGTGATAAGTTCTGGGGCAAACAGTGGTAAATCAATGAGACAAAAGTGCTTAGTCCTAAGAAGCCACATTCCATGAGGAGAAGACTAATAATAAACATGTATGCTAGTTACTTATATACAGTACTTAACAAGATAATAAATACTGTAAAAATAAAGAAAAGGGGATAGAGACGGTGTCAGGAAAGCTTAATCAGTAAGAGAAAATCATGTGGCTATTAGGAAATAAAAAATTTCAGGTTGAGAAAATAGTAGATACAAAGATCTTGAGTCTTAGCAATTTACAATAATAGTGTGGAGGTGATTGTTATTGGAGTAGAACAAGATACTTTGTATATGTATTTATACACATGTACATATTTCCATACTTTGCATAGAATAATTAAGAATATGATCAGATGGATGAAAGATAAATAGCTAATGATATGATGTATCAGAGACAGAGAGAGACAGCGAGAGAGGGAACACAAGCAGGGGGAGTGGGAGAGGGAGAAGCAGGTTCCCCACTGAGCAGGGACTCTGATGCAGGGCTCCATACCAGGACCTTGGGATCATGTCCTGAGCTGAAGACAGACACTTAACTGACTGAGCCACCCAGGAGCCCCCCCCTCCCCCGGTTCTTGCATCTTAGATCCCATTATACATGCTCTTACCCCCACGTTAATAACCCAATATAGAATTTCAATTGTTTTTCATGCTGCACATGAAGATTTTTAAAAACTAAATAAGTTCAAAAAATAGAATCGTAGACTACACACTTTTCCCTATGTTTTATTTTTCATTTAACTAAAATTACATTTTGATATACCTCTAAAATTCTAGCCTTTGTCTTGCCCATGCACTCAGTGAAGTCTTAGGAGTGAATTGGTGGAAAGACGCTGACTTACACTGTGATTGCGCCTCCTTGGCATCCTCATCTGTTATGCAAGCCCACACATGGCTGGTAAAAATGTATTTAGTTAACAGTTGGTCTCTCTTCAGTCCCATTTCTGTCAGATTTCTTAATTGCCCACCACTTCACCAGAGAATTAAGAACAGATGTTGGTCTCTTCTCTCCTGTGAGGGACAACATCCTACTTTAAAGTTTAGTTCATTTAGGTATCTCTGTGTCTTTAGCTCTCTGATTTAAAAACAAAAACTAAAACAAAAAACCTATGACTTTGTAGCTTATAGAGGTTTTTGTTTTTGTTTTTGTTTTGTTTTTTTGTTTTTTTAATTCTTAGGCTGGCAGTGAAAGTTTCTTCGAACTTCTATTCTAACCAGAGGTCAAATTTTACCTATTTTGACTTTTTTACCCCCATTTCCCTTAATAGTTCTTATAATCATTTACAACCATAACTCTTCCAAAATATTTATTTCAACCACACATTTCTCTAACCACGATCCCTGTCCTTATAACTTAATTGCTCTAACAATTCCACTCCAGTAATTATTTCAGTTAATAAGGAACTTTAGTTCCTAACAGTGAAACGATAGAAAATGTACACATTGGTCTCTGCCTTCTGGCGCAGAGTTCCTAAAACTCATGTAATATGCTAAATGACTAAGGGCACTAGGAACACCTTTTATTCTAATGAGGCAGCTTTGATGGGCTTCTGGATGGAAGCTGTTCACTAGAAAGAACAAGCCATGATTAGAAACTTAGAATTTTAGGCTCCTCCCATCCAACTTCCCTAGCAAAGGGGAAAGGGACTGGAAATGAAGTTAATAGTTGGTCATGGCTACTGGGAGGAAACATTCATAGAAATCCCAATCGTACGGGGTTTGGAGAGCTTCCAGGTGGGTAAATAGATTCATATCAAGAACCCTGACTCCAGAGACACAGAAGCTCCTGAGCTCGGGACCTTCAGAGGTCTTGCCCTATATATCTCTTTACCTGGGATCATTACCATAGATCTTGCCCTATATATCTCTTTCCCTGGCTCTTCATCTGTACTTTCTATCACATATCCTTTACTTTCTATCACTCTATCCTTTAATAAACTAGTAAAGAAACATGAGTGTTCCCCTGGATTTTGTGAGCTGCTCCAGCAAATTAAATGAACCTGAGGAGTGGTTGTGGGAACCTCCAATAGGTAGCCAAGTCAGAGTGGGAGTCCAGGCTCAGGCCCCTAACCTCTGGGATCTGACACTATCTCCAGGTATTTAATGTCAACATTGAGTTAAATTGTAGGGTACTAGTTGGTGCTGGAGAGAATTTCCAGAAGGGGGAAAAATGCTCATATATTTGGTGACAGAAGTGTTAGACATGAAGTGTTTTATGTGAATGTAAAGAAGACACAATGGAGGAAAGATTGGGGTTTTTCCTAATATATTTACTTCCATCACTTTAAAAAAAAAATTGTAACCTGGTTATTTCATGATCTGTCACTGTGTTCATTTTATTGCCATCACCATCTACTTACTTAAAGGATTCCTATTAAAACAAGTTGAAGTGCAAATTTTACATATTTGGGTCCTACAAATTCCTGATTCCTGTTTAATATTCCCATTGCTTACTTTGTTCATAACAAATTGGTCTCTTTTATGTTTCTCAAAAATGCAAAACTTATTTCTGCCTCTGTTTACCTCTTACTCCAGAACCCACAAGAGATATCTTCTTATTAGATGTTACCTCCTTGTAGAGCTCTTATGTGATGACACAATCTAAAATAGAAATGTATTTTACTTTTGTGCATTTCTGCAGGGTATTTTCAAATAAATTTATTTTTTCTATATTACTCTTAATATTCCCTAGTCAATTTGTATAATCAAGAATTTGTATATATAAGAAAAATAATTTTTATACTACCATAAGAATCACCTGTGTAAATTCTCAATATAAAATTTCTAATGTTTCTGTCTCATTATTTGTTTACACTAAAAATCTAATTTTAATATGACCAAAAATACAAAGTAGTGTCATAGTAAATTTAGTTTTTAGAAGTAGAATGACCTCAAGGCAATACAGAATTATATACCAAAACAACTCCAAGTGTTAGAGCTAGGTTCTTCATGCATGTGTAGCAGTTCTCCTGGGTGAGTAACAGAAGGGATTTATTTTTTCACGAATGGTTCCTATTTCCTTTGAGTATGCTTGATTGGCCAGCTGTTTATAAATATGTAGGATTATATTACACCATCCAAGCAGAAAGTACATCTAAGGCTCATGAACTAGAACAGAAACAGGAACTCGTTTTAGGAACCAAGACAGCTAATTTCTCAGAGCTTGTCAATGATTCATGGTCTTACCTCTTTGCTTTTTGCTTTTCATGGGGTACCTGTGTGTCTCAGCTAACTTGTTCTCCGTAATGCTGTATGAACATGCATACACGACCTACTGTGCTCACTCCACCCAGTGCTAACCCTCAGTTCTAGCCATCAGCTCAAACCAATTCCAAATTTTTGGAAATCATCTGGTTGTTTCAGTTTGGGCCAGTTTTCTAAGTCTGGACTTTTTGCTTTGGCCCAGGAACTGTTAAATAGAACAATCAGGGCTCTGCAAGCTCAGTTCTTTGTAAGGGGGGCTTTCATGGACAGGTTGGTATAGACAAGGTAACAGCAGCAAGACGTCTCTATTTGGGTGGCAGAAATAATGGACTTATTTTTTTTTTTATTTTTTAAAAAAGATTTTATTTATTTATTTGCCACAGAGAGAGAGAAAGGAAGAGAGAGAGAGAGAGGGCACGTGCAGCCGGAGAGCAACAGAGAGACAGGCAGAGGGAGAGGCTCCCCACAGGAGCCTGGGATCATGACCTGAGCCAGAGGCAGATGCTTAACCACCTGAGCCATCCAGGTGCCCCAGAAATAATGGTTTTAGTTTTACTTGATTGTAAATTTAACCTATAGATTATTAGATATAATCTGTAATTTATAGATTATAGATTTATCAAGTGTGAAATGCAAAATAAGCAATTAAAATCATTTTATTTTCAATTCCCCACACCTCTCACATTTAAATCTAGGTATATACCTAGTTGATTTTATGAAATCATTATTTTTTATGTTGTTATATTATAAATTTTTGTTTTTAAAATTATTTTTAAAAATTTCATTAAAATTTTAAACTCTATTTAAATGTTATTTATTTTCTAAACCCTTTGGAAAAGCTAGGATATATTTTTATTTTACTATAATGTAGAGAATCAAATATGCTGTGATTCAAAAACCATAGACATTAATTGTCTCTCACATTATGGTCCTAGAGGTAAGTAGGTGTTCCAGAGCAGGAATGTAGCTTTTGTCCATAAAATGATCAGGACTTGCATTCCCTCTATATAATTTTCTTCAATTACTATTGACATGGTCCACATTGGCATATCTGATGGTTAGTCACCAGCCTCACAGTCATATCCAGTCCTCAGAAAAAGATGAGTAGAGAAAGCAAACCAATTTAAAAATAATGTAAAATATGAGTACTTTAAACATTTCTATCACACCTTATTGGGCTAGAATTTAAAAAACTTCAGAATAAAATGTACCACAAAGAACGCTATAAAATATGGATACTTGTTGAGCTTCTATGTGCATAGATTTTTTTTTTTTTAAACTGAAATGAAATGAAGAGACTGAATATTGCCATGGGCTTAGTCTTCTTGGCTACTACATGTTTTAATAAGAATTATTTTCTTGCATTCTTGATTGATTCATCTTTTGGTTAACTGTAGTTTATTTTCAACTATTTTTTCACCTGACATATCAATAAAATGGCATTTTACCTTCCCACATGTAGGTCAAGTAACTTGCTATGGGAATTAATAGAAATCACATTTTTTTCCATTTAAGTCTCTGCTATCTTGAGAATTTTAATTCCAGATTTATTACCATTACTTTTTAAATAACATGTTATTCTGCTGGGTGTTTTATGTTATTTTTCTTTATGATTGAAAAGTAAACATAGTATTGCATGTATATATCTAGCTATAGATCTGAATATGTTTTGTAGGAAAAAGAAGTTCATAAATGATAGTACTGAAAATGGTTGTAAATATTTCCCAAGACCTTAACTTTGCTAGAGAACAGGGATCATACCTTTCACCATTATTTGTTCCTCAGAATGAAGAACTAAGCCAGGTACATAGTCGATATATAATAAATATTTGTCAAATGAGTAGAATTTTTTTCTAATCAAATTGAATCAAAAGAATTATTTAATTTCCTTGAATGATATATATTGCACTGAGTAACTTATCAAAGATTATCTCATTTTGTGTAATATATGTAAAGAATGTTTTAACTATTGCCTCTAGGTGAAAAGACATAGGAGACAGTTTATGTAACTTTGTTAAGGTCAAACAATAAATTGTAAATTAAAAATATTGTTTTTTAATTCAGTTCGAACAGTTTTGAATACCCTAGTGCTTTATTATATTATTGTTCTGCTGTTTATTTTATTGCATTGCATTACATTATCTCCCTCACTTTCAGAACTTCAGTCCAACCACATATCCAGTGCTTGAACTGACCTTACGACATCTCTTGCAAGTGTTCATCCATTCCAATAAATCTATAAGGCATAGTGAGTTAGGCCATAGACACTAGCCTCAGATAAATGTGGTTTGATCCTGGTTCTGTATCTTACTAGCTGTATGTGAGGTTTCACTTTCCAAAGACTCAGATTTTTTATAAATTGGACAAAGCAGCAGCACTTACCTCAAGATAAAAATCATACAAAATGCCTCTAATTACTATTTCATAGCAAGCACTCAGTAATTTTAAGCATTATGGAGATGGCACTGTCCTTTGAGGAAGCTATTTTTTGCTGGAGCATCTACTATTGAAAGGACGTTCCATTATACTGCAACAAAATCCACTTCATATTTTCCCTCTTCACTTTAGAGGTAACTCTTATGTCTCTTCTATGCATAAGTCCTCTAAAAGTGTGATGAAGTTAATTTCTTAAGTCATAATACTATCCAAGTTACATGTTTTTTCTTATGTGATCATTATTTTAGAATAAAAAGAAAAACCTAGGGGAACACAAAATATCTGTCCCATTCTTTTCAATTGCCTGATACCAGTATTTTTCTCAGTGCCACAAATGTAATTCATTCTTAAAAGTTCCATTTTGTTCTTTAACTTGTAGGTATTCATTTTCTAAATTCACTCTCTAGCCACCTTATGTTGTTTCCAAATGTTGTGTTATTCTGTATTCTTCAAAACATTGGTCACTATTTCTATTAAATGTATTTATTTGCTTGCCTGTTTCATTTTCAGTATTCCCCACTAAAATTTCAACTTCACCCAACAGGCTCTTCTGTCTTCTGTGTCAGTCTGTCATTTATATCTAGAATTGTACCTGGCACACTTTGTTCTAAGCATATCAATATTGTGCTTTCTGCTATAATTATTGTCATCGTGCTTTCAGCTTCTCTGCTATTAGAATGCTTATAGATTAGAATTAAACAATAGAACTTTCTCTAAGTGGTGTTAATAACTCATAACCTAGGTAATTTTATTTTATTTTTTCTCTATTGAAACTTTTAGTTGTTTCTGAACTGATTTGAGTTTGAAATAATACCAGGGAAAAGTGGAAATGCTTTATTTCTTTTTTCTTATTCAGTTTATTACGTTTAGATTCTTTTGAAAAAAAAGTCAATAAAATGTCTATGAAGATTCAAAGTAATTTACAGAAAATATAATGGTACCCTTTATGTTAAAAAATGGTCTTAAAAATCATTACTGCTACTAGGTACAGAAGTGGTGGTTGTTTCTGAAAGGTGGCAGTAGCCCTATCCACAGGGCAATGCTTCTTCGTTTCAGTCATCATTCCTAAACTGCCATCCTATTTAGGCTATTACTTCCATTTCTAATGGCTCATTGATTTTGGAAGTCACAGCCATTTCTTTTTTATATTTCTGTCAAGATATCTGTGTAGAATAATAAAAATTAGGTAGCCTTACAAGGAGTATCTGAATTTGCATAATGATGCATTTTCTCAGAAGGCTGATTGAACTATAGGTAAGAGAATTAGGAATGTAAATCTGTGAGACTGATATTCTTGGGTCATATTTAAAAAAAATAGTCATCTTTTTTGTTTAAGATTTTATATATTCATTTATTTGAGACAGAGCTATAGCATGCAGGGGGAACGGCAGAGGCAGAGGGGAAGAGAGAATCTTAAGCTGAGTGTCCACTGAGCACAGAGCTTAATTTGGGGCTCAATCTCATAACCCTGAGGGCATGACCTGAGCTGAAATCAAAAGTCTGATGTTTAACTGACTGAGCCACCCGGGGGCCCCAGAAACAGGCATCTTTTAAAAATTTATTTTTCTAAAAAAATTAAAATAAAATTATTTTTCTGAGTTGCTAAGTAACTAATAATCATTAAATGCTTTTTTTCTTTGTGGGATGCCTGGGAAGCTTAGTTGGTTAGGTTACTGCCTTTGGCTCAGGTCATGATCCCGAGTCCTGGGATTGAGCCCCACAGCAGGCTTCCTGCTCAGTGGGGTGTCTGCTTCTCCCTCTCCATCTGCCCCATTCACCGGCCCATTATGATTTCACTCTGTCTCTCTCAAATAAATAAATAACATCTTTAAAATAAATGTCTTTTTTTTAGATCCCTCTTCTACTACTGTAGATTGTTGGGGCCTTGATATTCTACACTACTTAATAGTTGAATTTCTGTTCAAGCTATAGATTTAGTAATAAGATATTTTTGTTATTTAATATTGTTTATAATATTAATCTACTTATTATTTAATTTCAAAGCATAGAATTTAAGATTTAGAAATCAGCATTCCGGAATCTCCGGTCAGACCTAAATGTCACTTTTTTTTTTTAGATTTTATTTATTTATATGACAGAGAAAAACAAGCTAAAGAGGGAACACAAGCAGGGGGAGTGAGAGAGGGAGAAGCAGGCTTCCTGCCAAGCAGGGAGCCTGGTGTGAGGCTTGATCCCAGGTCTTAATGACTAAGCCCCATACTTGCACTATGAGAAATCATTAGAAAAATCTTGGACACGAGGGTCACACAACAGGGAAGTAATATATACTTACCAACTTCACCTAGCATTGCCACAGATAATCTTTCATAAAATTTTACCTTGTTATGAAATATTTATTATACATATGCCTGATTTTAAATAGAATTGGATTGGGACACCTGGGTAGCCCCATCATTAGTTAAGGATCTCTTGATTTTGGCTAAGATCATGATCTCAGAGTTTGGAGATCTGGCCCCCTGTCTTGGAGCTCTGTGCTCAGCAGGGAGTCTGCTTGAGATTTTTCTCTCTCCCTCTTCCTCTGTCCCTTTCCCCCCATGCTCTCTTTCTCAAATAAATAAATAAACCTTAAAAAAAATTGTATTGGATCTCAGGCAGAAAATTTTGAATTTTCTTTGAATCTCTAGTCCTCCCTTATCTAGTGTTGAATCTCCTCAAAGTAGATTAGCAGTACCTAGCCATATATTTGCATAATAGCTTTTCCTTTCCCTTTTTGTTATTCCAATTGATTGCTTGAGAACACTACCTCTATTCCATTATTCCCCTGATAAAAACCAGCTGCCTGTTATGTAAAATTCATTTAATTTGCTGCTTTAAAGAACACTGTCCAAACTATTAGCTTTGGTTTTCATCCTAAAATATCAAAAGAGACAAGGTCTCTGACAAGATTCTATCAGGAATTTCTTCCCTTTCTTTAATATTGGTGTTTGAAGGATGAAGTATAGATGATAAAAGAAGAGAAATCTTATAATATTTGGCATTTATAATACCTTATACCCATAAATTACTGCTTAAATCTCCTGGTGTTAGGGTCACCATATTCAGTGAAATCTAAAATCCTGCTGGTCAAAAAATTTTTCTTTACATTATTCCACAATACTCCTAAGGTATGGTTTAACAAGAAATATAAGAAAACTTCATACTACCCCAAGATACAATTTATGCACCTCAACATTTTCCCAATATTTTAATCAGCCCATATAGGTGTTAAACCATCAATGCAGTATGCGCTTGTTGATTATCTATAGATGTGTACTTCATTGTTCTTTACAGATTTTATTTATTTATTTATTTGAGAGAGAGGGAGTGTGTGTGGAAGTGAGTGAATGAGGGAGAGGACCAGAGGGAGAGGAAAGAGTAGACTCCACGCTGAGTACAGAGCCCCACACAGGGCTCATTCTTACATCCCTGGGTTCATGACCTGAGCCAAAATCAAGACTCAAAGACTTGTTTTTTTCAAAAGATTTTATTTATTTATTTGACAGACAGCGATCACAAGTAGAGAGAGAGAAGGAAGCAGGCTCCCTGCTGAGCAGAGAGCACGATGCGGGCCTCGATCCCAGGACCCTGAGATCATGACCTAAGCCGAAGGCAGAGGTTTTAACCCTCTGAGCTACCCAGGTGCCCAAGAGTCAGAGACTTTAACAGACTGAGCCACCCAGCCACCTCCAGGAAAGTCTACTTTGAGGAATACAATAAAGGGTAAGCTTTGGTCAATTATTCAAAGAACTTAGTAAAAAAAAAATCTCTATATATATATTAAGAAAAGTAAGATAGTGATAAAATGTAGTATCAGACTGATGGTGCTTAGGCAATAAGAGAGAAGGATATGGTGAAGGAGGAACAGCAGAAGTTATTTACTGTTAAGCACACATGTGAAGACCTCATGAAAGTGATATGTATCAGAGTCCCTAGGATTTCAAGTTAGAGATATATACATCCTCATAAGCAGAAAACTGCATAAAAACACAATTACAGAAAGGATAGAGATATATTTGAAAATCAGTTTGTTGGTCTAGTTTATTTGAAATATAGGGAATATTAAAAGGAAAAAGTGAAGCTAAAGCCAAAGGGTTTGGACTCTTAGGCCAGAGGTTTTTGTTTGTTTGTTTGTTTATTTTTAAAGATTTTATTTGACAGAGAGAAACACAGCCAGAGAGGGAACACAAGCAGGGGGAGTGAGAGAAGGAGAAGCAGGCTTCCCGCCGAGCAGGCAGCCGGATGCAGGGCTCGATCCCCGGTCTCCGGGATCATAACCTGAGCCGAAGGCAGTCGGTCAACCAACTGAGCCACCCAGGCATCCCGACCAGAGTTTTTTTATGGGCAAATGGCACTTGCAAAAAATTTTTGAGTTGTGAAATGGCAAACTAAGATCTGTGTTGGAAAATTATTTGTGTAAGCCAATGAAATATTCAAAGTGGGATAAGAGTTTTGAGAATTGAGCAAGAGGTTAGGATTAGGAAATAAAGGTCAATCTCATGAACTAATAAAAGACCAAAGAGTAAACAAAAATCTTGCAATGTTTGGATTTAATTGAAAAATATTATATTAAAAAAGAAACTGGCCCTGATATTATAACCAGTCATAAAAAAAGATATAAAAGATAACACAAAGTAGGCATTTATTTTATTTTTCAAGATAACTTCCAACTATCTAAAATCACTATGGGAATTTTCCATGTCATTCAGTATACTATATACATGAAGAAAAACAGAATGAAAGGCATTATAATGATGTTGAACCACTCACATGTATTATTGATCAAAATGCCAAGGATTACTTCTATGGATTCAGCTGCTGAGGACCTGCCATACTGCTACACAGTCACAGCCACACATTTGTTCAAACAGACCTGTCTCATCGCCTAAAGCCTCATGTCTACACCGTGAGGATTGATTGCACATGGTTCCCCACCGCGCTGTAATATCTTCTTCAATGTGTATAGCAACCTCATCTTATTTATTTTATTTGTTAATTATATGCTTGTATTTGTTCCAGAAAGGATATCTTATTCCAGAAAGTTGTAAAGTGGTTTATAAAATGTAACTAACATACTGGGAAAAATATCAGGAAAACTAAGGCTATAAGTACAAAAAATAAAATATCAAAAGGAATTAGACTAAATGCTGAAATATGCATTTCATGAAAACCTGTGTATTTATTTGATTTAGTTAAAACTTTGTTCATATACTTTCCAGTAGCAAGTACAAGGGAAAAAAACCTGACCATTAGAGGATTCACAGAAAATAACTAATCAATGCCAAAGAAATAAAATTATTCCTGATCTTAAGTACAGAGTTATCTCCTGAGAAGTCTAATAAAGAAGATGCAGCTCTTATGTATCATTTTCATATTTAGTTGGCAGCACAATGAATTTTATTGTAATGTCATGTACTTTCAAAGATGAAAAAAGGTTGTTGAATTATAATTAATAGAAGGTACTGGCCACTAAGTGGAGGAAAAGTGCTAAGAGAATTTGGGGGTTTTGTCATTTATTTAAAATTTCCTACTCTTATCAGGGCTCAAATTAACCCTACAGTTAATATTTTGTATACTTTAGTGTCTAGATAATTAGTTCATCTTCTCAAAATGTTTTAATTTTATAACGTGTTATTTCCTTGGGACATAGTTTTATATTCAAAGAAGCTCCGTTATTCTGATTTCTCTTAAAAGCATATTACTACATTAATTTTACAGGCCTTCTATACCTGGTGCTGTGCTCAGTGTTGGTGGTACAATGATAAGCAAAAATTGATTGGTACCTGTCCTTGGGAAATTATAGTATAAAAAGGAAAACATATATTATTTATATTTATTTATATGTATTTATTAAATATTTATTTTCTCTAATGAATTGCAAACAATTAATATGCTTTGAATAAAACAAATGTATTTTCCTGCTTCCTGATTCTATGATAAAAGAGCATGATTTAGCCTTACAGTTTAGAAAAAAAAAAATTCCTGAAAAAGATTACTTGTAATGTCCTCTGGAAGATGGTCCCCTCACAGTATTTAGTTTGTAAGAAAAATAATGTAATGTTCCTTAAGTAAAAGCAAGTATGTGGGTACTGAGGGCACACACTGCATGGAGCATGCACAGTATGGATGTGGGGCATAAACAATGAATCTTGGAACACTGAAAAAATAAAATAAATTAAAAAAAAAAGCAAGCATGTGTATTTGAAAACCAGTACAATTGTCAATGTGATCATAGCCCCCTAAACAAAAGGAAGTATAGAATGAGAGAAGAGAGGGGCAGAACATACAAATCCTGGCAAAGATTTTGGTCTTCATGCCATGACCGTCAGTTTTATGTTTTGAAAACAAAAAGTCCCGGAAGTGAAAATTTAGTGATAGAAAGTTATAAGTTGGCTCTTGTTTTTGTTGAGCTTGCTGTTTCTCAGAGATATGTAAATGGGAATATCAAGGTGAATTGACAAGTGTAGATCCATTGTAGACAACTGATATGGGAGCCATTGAAATATGAATGGGGATGTCATGAATGGGGATGAAGTCATCACAGACGACATTATTTTTTAACAAATATCATCCTTCATGTATCATCCTCTCTTCTGTCTTACACCCATTACTTCTTCAGAGAAGTCTCCATGATAAAGTTGAACTTTAATTCTGTCTTGAAAGAAGGATAAGAATTGATAGAGGAGGGCAGATGAGTAAACTAAGCAAATGGTGCAGTGGTATAGCAATTTGAATAGGCTTTCGGGGAAGAATGAACACTTCAAAGTTTTTGATGTTCCCCATATATGTAGAAAAACTCTTGAAGGTAAGTTGAACTATTGAATATAGAGCTTATTTTGTCCTTGAATATTTTTTTTTTAATTTAAACTCTTGGTCAAAAATTATACCTTTTAGTGGTCTATATTTTTTAACTGTATGTTCAGAATTTAGCTGACATTTGTAATTGCTAACCCGTAACTTTTGTTCTAATTTGGTAGATTTAAACTCAGTTTATATTTATTTTAGCAACACTGTTGCTCTGTTTCATTCCCATTCCAATAAATTTAGTCTAATTAACTTGTGGCAAAATAATATTCTGGGAATGGAGAGATGGGTTGTCAGACAGAGAAGGAGGTGGTGAAGATTTAAAAAAGAATAAAATTTTTTGAAACTGTCTTTAGGAAGAATGAAAGGAAAGAACTGTGCAGGTTAAATACCTAAATTTCAGTTAAGACAGTGGGGACCTAGATAGGATGGTGATTCTTTCTGTACAGGTCCGTGATTTTACATTCCTTTCTACTCTTTAATTTTAGTGCATATGTAGAGAAAGAAGCCATTCTGCTGAGTTTTTAATTACCATGTCCATCCATATCCAAGGTTGAAGGACAGAATGATATAAAGGAAAGAGAATTAGTAACACCAGAAAATTGCTAGTTTGATGTAACAGATCCTTAGAGTTAGAGAAAGAAAGAGAAACATAAGTGTTTGATAGACACTGGGTAGATAACTAGAAAGATAGGTATGGAGTCAAGACATATAGCCTGGTAGGTCCATTTGAGATCAGATAATTAATGACATTGTAACTGTTGAAATAGGAACCATGGTAAGTGTGGAGAGTTTATGAATCAGTTAAATAGTAGTTAGAATTGTTTCAGTAGAAAAGAAGGTACAGTGAAAACCGAAGAAAGGTGATTTTTAAAAAGGTGATCAAAAAGAACAGAAAGGTCGAGTAAATAAAAGAGAAGACTTTAAGGAAATTGCCCATTTAACTCTTACAAGGACTTGAATCTCTAGGAGTGGGTAGGCATGTGTGTATGTATGACTGTGTGCTATTAATTTTCCTAGTTTGTATCAATAAGGATGATTTTTGCTGCACATACAGGAGTTGAAAAATTCATTGAATGGGCTTACTGGAACATTAAAAATTTAACAGAAAAGACTGTGAACTTGAAAAGATAATTGAAACAATCTAAACATTAGCTCTAAGGAAAAAAATACAAAAATAAATAAACAGAACTTTAGTAACCTGTCTGATTATAGCAAGTTAGCTAAAATATGTGTAATTGGAGTCCCACTACTACAGTCTGCTAGAAAGTGAAAATATTTAAAAAAAAAAAAAAAAAAAAAAGAAAGTGAAAATATTTGAATAAGTAATCTTTAAAATTTGGAAAAGTCAAATGGTAAAATTGGTTCAGATTTTATTAAATCAGTGGCTCAATGAAGTCATCAAGGAATGGGAATTTTTAACTTTTTTTCTATGCTGTCCTTAATAAGTTCAACTCCGACTAGTCACTCTCATAGTCAAAGAACAGTGCCTTAGCTCAAAGCATTAAATATAGACTAGAAAATGTACACAGAAACGAACTATTTCTAACTTCATTTTAAGAAGAGAAAGTGCAGGAGAGCACAGGAGAGCCAAAGCAGGTCAGAAGATTTTCTCTTTATGTGACTTTTGTCAGAGCCAAGTCACATGCCCATCTGTAACTCAGTCAGTCTATCAATGGAATGGGATGGCACTGTGGATTTTCTGAGACTTCCAGTGGAGGATAAATGGCATAAAAGTATTGAAGTCTTGCCATATTAAAAAGAGAAGAAAATGGCTCTTGAGCATGCAAATGTAGTGTCAGCCATGTTCTGTTTCCTTTTCCTTTCAGTCACTCCTCAGTTTATACAGAGCAACCATAGACAGTGTTCGCAGGCTTGTTTCACTCTTTGATCTCCTTACATTTCTATCTTTTCCCTTGACCTCTCGCTTTCTCTACCTATCTCATTCCCCACTGTATCCTGCTTTCTTCTTGCTGAGAAGTTTTCAGATACATGAAGTATGTGTGTCATTGGAGGGTTTTTTCATCATTCATATTCTTGAGATGAATGAAACCAAAACATGATAACCAACCATGTGCTAACATTGACTTCCTCTCATAGCACCATTTTATTCAGCTTAAGTTATGTGTTCCACAGTACTCAGTGAAAGTCTGGGGAAAGGGGAAAATGTGAGAGCCTTAGACTGAGGAAAAAATATAATGTGGAAATGAATTCTAACACTTTAAATGGAAGGCAATAGGTGGATTAGGGATATGTTAACAAATAATTATATTGAAATATGCCAATGATTTTAAAAATGATGTGATACAGGAGAATAATGGAGGGTTTTAAAGACTATCCCTAGGAGATAAATTCATTGAATGAGTAAAATTTCAGCTATTCTTTAGAAATAGCAATTCACTAGGGAGAGAAAGAGATGTAAGTTAATTCTTTACCAAAGGAAAAATTGTGAAATCAAATATATATGAAGTATTGTCACTGATGTTGAAATGACATTATAACTCACACATAGTATGTTTCAAGAAGTGGTAGGTGATCTAACCAGAGAGGTAGATTCAATAATAGTTATGAATTTAGTCTTCCAGCTATTCCCAAGTTATTGAAATTTCCATTAGAAATGTGAGATCTCATTTGATGTTACTGTTTATTATCTGTCACTACTATCTGTTCTTGCCACTAAATGCCATGATGTTTAATACATTGTGCTTTCTGAACTCACCAGTTTTGTTATAAAAATTTAAACAATAAAGGCCCATATATCTTTTATGTGTGGCTGCCTTATCATAAGGAATATTTAGTAGTGTATATATTACTTGCAATGTTTTGTCTCTGTTGGCAGAGGGGTAGTTTACTTGTAAAGGTCATTTTTACTGGGTGACAATGACTAGCTGTACATTAAGCTAACATATTTAGAAGTGAGCCTGATGCCATTTTGTATGCGTTACATGCGTTGGAGAAAAACTGCACTTTGGTAAAAAAGATGGGAGAAGGCTTTTGGAAAATGTGAGCTTTAATTTGGTTTGGCACATAGCAGTGTTCTAATCTTTGGTAGGCTTGCAAAAATTAATTTAAAATGTACATTTAAAATAAGAAAGCTTGTGAACAGAATCCTATATTGGGTTTGGGGGTGCATATACTTACTCATGTGCTCACACACACATAAACACAACACACACACACTTAGAGATTGAATATTGAGTTTAGGTGTTTAAAATTCAGACATTCCACTCAGACCAACTCATACTTTTATTGCTAGGCATCACTTTGTAGATTGTCAAGTACACCTAGCTTAGGTCCTTATCTTGTTGGGAATATTATAGTCTCCAAGTGATTTTCTTCTTTCCCTTAGTAAAGCTGAAAGATTTTCTTTAGTTTTAAAGAAGGAAACATTGGAGAAAAGAATGTGTAAATAATTGTGGTGTACACTAAATGGATCACAGAAATAAGAAATATACAAGAAAAATGTGAATTTTAGAGCAACAAAACCATTTTAAAATTTGGAATCCTTTCTTCTATATATAACTATTGTTAAATATATTTTTAAATATAATTTAAAATATATTTTCAATATATATATTACATTCCAAGTATAAAGAATTAGTTTTATATTTTGTCAAAACAAAGACCTACACAGTTTTAACATATTTTTTTAATACTAATGGCTGTCTGTGTAATTAATGGTCCATTTGTATTGCCCATGAAGATTTAAACAGATTACCTGTACATGTCATCCAAAACAAATTATGATATATGTATTTTGCTAAAAATCTATTTTGAATTAATTCTGTTGAGACAAAAAGGTGTGCTCTTTGTTTTAATTTAAGGTGTGCTTAATGGTTATCAAACTGAGCATCTCTTTAAAGATTAAATTCATCTAATTGATGGAAGTGCTGCTTCTTATAGTCATCACAGTATGATTCAATTTACTAGTGAAGGCAGGATGCCATTATGAAGAATTTCTCAGTGGGGTTGAAGACTTATTCCCAAACATTTAGTGTCTATTTTTATACCTGAGTGGGAACAAAAAGAATTCCATGCTGAAAAAGAATAAGAAGTTAGAACACAAAGAAAAAAAAAAGATAGTTAAGTGTATTATATTTATGTTTTGAATTCATTGACTTTTGAAAAAATATTAACCAAATGAAGATTTATGTTGGTTTCTGCTTTGAATTAAAAAGTTTTGATCAAAATATCTATTTTATTATAACAAAGTATTAGCTGAAAGATTTTCTTTAGTTTTAAAGAAAGTGAAATGAGCAAATATTCATTATGTTTATATTCATAGAAACTGTATTTTTTCATAAAATGGAAGAAAAGGCATTCTATTATTATTAATGCTTAATGATGTTTTCTTTGTCTTAGAAGTCAAAATCAGATCACTACTAATGTAGAAAATGAAGTCTAGTCAATTTAGAGATTTAAAAAATAATCATAATTTTCTTCTGAGGATGGATTACCTTAAAATATGCCTAACATTAAAAAAAGAGGAAATGTCATTATCATATTCCAAAATTTGTTTTCTAACATATTTTGGTACAGGGCTGGTATACTACATCTACCCTCTAGTGATAAGGCTATACCAAATAAATGGAATGTAAGGAAAATACAGAGAGACACTGTATGTTTTCTGGTTGACCATCAGTGATAATAAGATGTTTCAATTTTTCACACTGAAAATATAATTTTTTAAAAAGATCTTTTTTATGTATTTGAGAGAGAGAGAGCATGAGAGAGGAGAAGATCAGAGGGAGAAGCAGACTCCTTGCAAAATTGGAAGCCCGATATGGGACTCAATCCCCAGACTCTGGGATTATGACCTGAGCTGAAGGGAGTTGCTTAACCAACCGAGCCATCCAGAAGCCACCATCCTGAGTTTATAATTTAATATAATTAAAAATGAGGTAATCTTATTACCCAAGTTCATAATTTATTCTAAAAATAATCTTGAATCTTGGTTGACTGAACTAGTTCATAAGGTATGAATAGTTACTTTTCCCGAAAAAAGAAGCATCTTTCATGAAGGAGACTAAACCAGTGTAGTTTTAGGCAGATTCAAGAACTGTTATTAAAACGGGGCATCTGTGTGGCTCAGTCAGTTAAGCATCTGCCTTTGGCTCAGGTCATGATTCTGGAGTCCCAGTGATCTAGCTCCATATCTGGCTTCCTGTTCAGTGGTTAGTCGGCTTCTCCCTCTGTGTCTCACCCTGCTCAGGTTTTGTGTCTCTCTCAAATAAATAGCATCTTTTTTTTTTTTTTTTTTTTTTAAGCGCTATTATTGGGGCACCTGGGTGGCTCAATTGGTTAAGCAACTGCCTTCAGCTCAGGTCATGATCCCAGAGACGCGGGATCGATCCCCACATCGGACTCCCTGCTCGGTGGGAAGCCTGCTTCTCCCTCTCTCACTCTCGCTGCTTGTGTTCCCTCTCTGGCTGTGTTTCTCTCTGTCAAATAAGTAAAATCTTAAAAAAAAAAAAAAAAGCTATTATTATTTTCCCAGTTATTTCAGGTGGATATTAACTTTTCATTAAAAATGACTACTACTTAATACAAAATATTACTAAGAATGACTTTGAAATTTATAGTTTGGTGTTTTGTGTCCTTAGATTATCAAATAATAGAGCAATATAGAGAATTTGTACAAAAACAAAATAAACTTTAACTTTGGAAATAAGCCTTTATAAATATCTTTGGTAGTGATAAACATTTAATATCCATGGCTCTACCATGGAGAATAGATTAGAAACTTTTCTTTAAAAAGACTTTGATTGGAAAAGGAATATGCAATAGAAGATTTAATAGAGTAAGATTCAACAAGCAAATGAATGTTGAAATAATTCTATGCTTTCATTTATGCCTATAACAGATGCATCCAAATGATAGGAGTGAAAGCCTCTGAACACTGTTTTGACACTAAAGAGCAACAGATTCAGCTACAATGCGTTAATTTGTTTCCACATTTGCTTCTTTGTTTTTTGTCTCAGACTAAAAAGATTGAATGATCTTAAACTTGTGAAATTACTGAATATGCTTTCTCTTATATTTATAAAGAAAGAGTCTTTTTCAGCATGAATTCACATTATTGCTGACTGATATTGTGGACCCTTTTAATTTTGTACATAGTAGCCTTTTCATAAACAATTAACTTTTGATTAAAACTTCCGTGTCAATGTCTTTAAATGCTTCCACATTAAAGAAAATATAGCATGATATGCTGCCAGATTTTTTACCAACATCGACATGTATAACACCAGTTGTTTTATTGTCAATTAACAGTTCAAACACATGCAAAACTCTTCTTTAAGTACCATATGTATATAGTAACTTACTATATTTTAGAACTTTCATGATTGACTAGGGAAATGGGATTGTATGTTAATCACATCAAGAAGGAAATTTTAGCTTTGTATTTAAATACTCCTACAGAATGAGAAATGTATTTATTCTTTACAGGGGAAACTGCAAATCCTTTGCCTTTCTGTGACTCTGAGAACTAGGTCACACTAATAATCAATACCCATGTGTTTGCCTTTGTTCATTTATATATGTGAGCTTCCATTTCCAGAAATAATGGGAAATAAAAATCCAGATTATTTGGAAAAACTTTCCTGTTGACAATAAGTAGGAAAGTTGGATAAGATATATTTTTATGATCTTATTAAAATCATCTAGGTCTGACAAAATAGTAAAAATTATTTGACCAAATTCTAGGAAATCTCTTTGTTTGTCTAAAAGACAAAACAACTTGACAGTGCTTTTGGTAATGAGTGCATATTTTACTTATCTTTTGTTGAAAAAAAGAAAAGGCCAAACCAATGAACATATAAAACAAAATCAAGGTCTCAGGATGTGGTACTCTAACAGAAGACCCATTACTCACAAAGGATGACTCTGGATTAAAGCACAATGTAAGTGGGCAAGTCTTAGTGGAAAATGAAAGACTAGATTTTAAAAGTCTTCATAATCTAGGAATAATCAAGCCCTCATTTGACTTGAAGTGATTCTAGGCTAGTTGTGTCTCCACGTGACTGGCTGAGGCAAATTTTTAAATCTCTTAGAGGAGAGCAACCCACTTCAAGGTTGCACCTTGTTTCACATTTTTAAAAAAGATGTGACAAACATACAGATAGGGTTTGCTGGTACATAAGCAGATTTGACCCCGTAACGGAGCTCCATTAATAAAAGGAGACAACTCATGAAAGAGACAAAATCAAACATTAACAAACCTATAAGGACACTAAAGAAATTCTTCACCTAACTTATCTTATTGCATTATAGAAAGTAAATGACAGAAAATCTTAGAAGAATCTGAGAAGTGAGGGGTAATAAAATTACTTTCAAAGAAACAACGAGACTGTTTAATGATTTCCTATGAGCAACAGTGCAAACAATGAACAGTGGAATAACATCTTCATGTCTAAAAGAAATAAAGGACACCCTGCAATTTTTAATGCAGAAAATGTCCTTCAAGTATTAAAGTGATAAAAGTCATTTTAGACACCAACTTTAAAAAGTAGACTTTAAATTTAAAAAAATTTTAAAAATTAAGTTTTAAAATTAAATTTCAAATAAGCAAATAATGCCATTGAATGTAAATACAGCAAATGTTCTAGTTTAAAGAAGATGGGCTTTACTATATGTACACAAAAAAATTGAGTCAAGGAATAGGTGATGACTTAAATGAAAACTCATGAAGGAAAAAAAAACCATTATAGCTGTATATGGTAGGAACAGAGATTCTTAATCCACAACTTTTTCAAAGGAGTGATCTATTGCCCTAGTTGCTGTGAATGTTTTCAGCCTACAGGCTTACAATTCTCAGTGACTTCAACAATTGTCTCAACTGCAGACAATGACCTCATGCAAAATCATGCCTTTCTGGACCTAACAGATGTGAAAACTGATAGAGACAGAGGTATTAAATGTCAGGTAATCTAGCATGAACTGAGTGATGTTGGCTCCAGATCTATCTTCAGGGTTGCCTGAGAATGACAAATCTATTTGCTCAGCTTCTCCTTCTGGTCAGTCTGGTCTACCCATTTCTTTCACAGGGAATTTCTTCTGGAAACTATAAAAATGCAAAAAAAACCCTGTGTATATCTAACAATGTGCAAACGAGACCTGATGAGGGAGAGGCAATATGACAAAGAAACTATAAAACTTGAAGAAGAAAAAAAAAAAGAGTCAGAAGACTCTTTAAGTGGGAGGTTTTAATTAACTTCTGTCAAGTTCATCTGAATACTTTAGTGTTACATGAAATCTTGATAGAAAAAGAAGGAACCCTACTTACCTGATTATTTAAGGTTAAAAACAGAATTAAACTAGAACTCAATAAAAGAACGAAAATTCACAAGTATATGGAAATTAAACAGAACAATCTTAAATAGCCCATTCATCAAAGAGGCAATCACAAGAAAACTTATTAAGGAGAGAAAATCATTCATATAAAAATCTAAATAGTGATTAACTTTGGTGTGAGGTCAGGAGAATATGGGTGTGATGAGAGAGAAACACACTTGACTCTGATGAATTGCTGCCACAACTAACCGCTTTTGTTGACAAACCTGGCCATCATATCAATGGTCATTTCTTAAGTATTTATCATTCTATAATATTTCTATATATATTTTATATTTACTATATCAAAAATACTGGAATTTAAAGGATTTTTAAAAAGTTTTTGTTTATTTATTTGACAGACAGAAACACAGCTAGAGAGGGAACACAAGCAAGGGGAGTGAGAGAGGGAGAAGCAGGCTTCCTGCTGAGCAGTCAGCCTGATGTGGGACTCAATCCTGGGACTCCCGTATTATAATTTGAGCCGAAGGCAGACACTTAATGACTGAGGCACCCAGGCGCCCCAACACTTAGAGATTTTTTAATCAAAACATAAGTTGCAGACAAAAGAAAAATAATTGTAATTATTGTTATGTAACTTAAGAAATTAAATATTCTGAAATTGACAAAGAAAGAACTAGAAAAATAAGGAAACTGTCCAGTTTTCATCTGGGTATTTTGGGTTCGATAGAGATGGACACAGAAAGCCTCCATTTTATGAGCAGAAGTAATATTTGGGCTATACTAAAAAAGCTTATCTCCAACCTCACTTTGCTTCCTGAAATTTCGAAAAAGCTCTGTTAATCAGCAAGTTAGCAGAAGTATTCTTGTTTTACTCACAGGTAATATGCATATATTATATGGCCCTCTAACACAAAGTGACGTATTTGGGAATCATATACTACAAAAACTGAATTATTCAAGTCAGTCTATTGATCATTGCCATTTTACTCTACTCCTAGTTAAGTCAACTTTATTAAGCCTCTCTATTTATGTATCGAAGATGTTTAAAAACAATATCATAATTTTACTTGAATAATTTTTTAAAGATTTTAATTATTTATTTGACACATGGGGAGAGATAGGGAGCACAAGCAGGGGGAGCTAAAGGCAAAGGGAGAGGCAGAAGCAGGCTGTCCCCTGAGCAAGGAGCCCAACATGGGGCTCCAATCATCACCTGCCCTGAAGGTAGATGCTTGTCCATCTGAGCTACTGAGAAGCCCTTACCATATTATTTTTAACATAGTTTTCCACCATAGCTCCTTAGCTTAAATACAGTATGCTGTCCTTTTAGTGAAGAATCAAAACTTCATCAACATTCTACCACTGCTTCCTAATTAAAAAGGGTTTAAGTAGAGAACTTGTTTCCTTTAATCAAAAATCACTATTAGCTCTAGCTTTGTTAAAATACCCAGACGCTTCTGTTTATATGTTCTCATTGTTATCATTGTTAACATTAACTGCAGTGTTAACACTGGATGAGAGTATTAAATGACAAAATCAGCTTTATCCTGAAATTCCTAGCAAGGCCTGGAAAGTCATAGATTTCTATACTTTCTCCTACACTTTGTGATGCTGTCATCTTTGGGGAAAGTTTGTGTGTGTGTGTGTTTTGTTTTGTTTTTTAAGTTTGAGATTGACAGCAGTGTATTTGTGAATTTTAGTAAGATTGTCAGGATCTATAAGTTCTTGAGAGGGTTACTGGTCTTGTAAATTCTTGGAGAAACATAGTAAACAGTTCACATGGAGAAAGTAAAGGGCTATTGTTTGCCCTGCGGGTGGATTTAGCAGTAAATGAAACCTTGAGACAACTCCAAAAAGAACTAATGTATCTGGTAGTCACTGGTTTGTCTGTAGGAAGAGTATAGGCCATGTGATTGCTCATTTTAAAGGAGTTATAAACAAAAGAGCTGGAGGAAACCAATATTTTGAGCAATTATGACAGGCATCCCATGAAAGAGCACATGTACTCACTTTATACCTGTCAGATGCAGCCAAGTTAGTTCCTTTATCAGAAAAAAGAAAAAATGCATGCTGATAAACTGGGAACAGTTTTCTGAGAAATGATAATGGATACTGTTTCTGTGAATGCATTCTCAGCAGTGGACACACAGATTTAACTCCTTTCTCTGGCAGGGTAACAACAGATTAAAATGAATGTTTCCATTAAAGGAAAGCTTTGTGCATTCCTGGAATGTAACTGCATTGTTTCAGTTTGCCTATGGTATACAGAGACTCTAGGATATGGAAAATGATAAAGCATGTATATTAGTGGTTTACTTAGACATAATAATGGTTTAAAAAGGAGATTGGTAAGTGATATTATAGATTATTCCTAGGTAATGTCTCTGTGGAACAAATCATATAGTCTATACCACTAAAAAAATATCTAAATATACGGAAAATGGGGCGCCTCGGTGGCTCAGTTGGTTAAGCGACTGCCTTCGGCTCAGGTCATGATCCCGGAGACCCGGGATCGAGTCCCGCATATAAATAAATAAATAAATAAATAAATAAATAAATAAATAAATAAAGGAAAAAAATGTGTTGTTATCTAGGATCCCTTTGCATTTCACAGCAAGCACTTACCTTTCTGTCTCTCTCTTTTAAAAAAGATTATTTATTTGAGAGAGAGAGAGGAAGAGAGAGAGAGACAATGAGCAGGGGGAGGGCAGAGGGAGAGAAAGAGAGAGAATCTCAAGCAGACTCCCTGCTGAGCATGGAGCCTGATGCTGGGCTTAATCTCACAACCTTGAGAGTATGACTTTGGCCAAAACCAAGAGTCAGACACTCAGCTGACTGAGCCACCGAGGTGTCTTTACCTTACTCTTTGTAAAATAATAATAATAATAACAATCAAAATAAAATTAATAGAGGCATAAGAAAAAAAATTGTGATTTATAACATAAGGCATTAAGAAAAATAAGTGATTCATAGTCAGTTTCTCTATGAGGCTAAAATGTTGATCATGTAAGTTCTACCTATGGGTCTGTAGAAGGGAAATAACTGAGCAAGAGGAATGATTGGAAGAATTATTTTTAAGTAGTCAGGGAATGGTACCTTGAGTACACTATTCCATGGAAGTCAGATAGACACTGAAGAATGAGACTTTGGAATTATACTTGCCTTTGGTGTGTTTTTAAAGAGTCTCATTTTATCGTTTTTGGGAAATGGGAGGTTGAAACTCACTTGACAGCTTGCAATCTTCATCCTCACAGGAGAGCTGTTTGATTTTAAGTGCACAATTGAAGAAAGATGTTGGATTTTTTTTTATAGGCTGCTTCATAGACTAAAGTCTAGGAGCTGAAGTCCACAGTTAGAATTAAATTTATCTTAAGCTTGGCCAGGGACAAATCAAAGTGGTTTATATGTCCTGCTTTAAGGATACACTTTGTAAGGTACAATAGTAACTATAAACATGACATGGGAGTATGTATGTTTAAATATATATATAACCTATAATGACTCCATTTTGCAATTTACAGTATGATTGAAGATTCTCTGAAAACTTTTGATTAAGGAATTTGTATCATGGACATTGGTGTTTTTGACTAGCCTTGAAGTGGTTTGTGTCATACTTAGGGTTTCAAACATGTTTAGTCAGGACTTGTATTATAAAGCAGAAAACAAAACAAAACAAAACATAACAAAAAACAACCAGCAGTTTTTTTAAGATAAAAAAAGTTTTTTTTTAAAAAAAATCTGCTTATTTTTCTCTTATCATTCAAAAATATTTATTTGAAATATGGCATACCAGAATTTATGAAACTAGACATTCACAGATTGATCAAACTATTGGCATATTATGTTTTCACTTCTTGAATAAGAGATATTATTTATTTCCCAGTGCTCAGGAACACAGTAAAATTCCTTTATGTATGAATAAAATAAGTGAATGTTATTCTTTATATTGTAACATTTAGAAAATACTTGGTATATCATCTTGTCCCAAAAATATCATTTGGGAATTGCTGAGTGCTAAATGAAAAAAAAAGGAATACTAAAAAACAAACACAAACACAAAAACAAAAACTGATTTAAGAAATATTACTACAATTGTATCAAGTGAAATAAAAAATAACTTTCTAAGTAAGTAATTATCAGAGTAGTTTTCTAAAAGGGAACTAATCTTCCTTTTTTTGTTGTAATTGTTTTGTTTCTTTGTATTTAGCTAAATATAAGATTCTGAGAAAAAAAAAGAATAACTAGAAAATGTGGGTATGTTTGCGGAAAAGATGGGAAAGATATACATTTTAAGTAAAAGCTGATACTGGTGAGCTCATTGCAACTTGGAGCTGGCCTGAGGAGAGCTAGATAATTGAGGGTAGGCAGACAAAACTATTGAGAAGGGAAGAAATGCTTTTTTTTTTTTTTTTTTTTTAAATCACAGATATGTATTAAAACAGCTGTTTTCTTTTCTCCTGGCACTGGCCTCCCTTCCCAGTGACCCTTGCCCACCACCCGCCACAGGCTTCAAAAAAAAAGAGCCTAGGGCGGTAAAACAAAGGTGCCCCCCTGCAGCCCAGGGTCTGGAAGGTCTCTCCACCTTGGGAGTGAGGGCAGCTAACAGTCTCTACAGACTCAATGCCACTGTGGAGGAGGGGGCTGCTCTGAGCAAAATGCTTTAAAGAAAACTGGCTTGTTTCATAATTTTGCATCACTGTAAAAAGTATAATTGAGTAGCTCAAAGACAATTGGCAACTGAAAAATAAAGGTTCTATGAATATATACAAACTTTTATTTTCAGGGTCATCAAAGTATTGCAACTTGTTTATTTTATGATGTGATTTATACTCTTGAAATTGATGTTTATTAGAAAGTATAATAATATGTCAAGCATGGGCCGGAAAAATTGGTCTCTAAGGTGTTGCTGATAGGGAAGTAATTCTGTACGTACTCTGCACTATAACCTGAGGATATGATGATAATCAATAAAGTGGTTAAAGTCCCAAGCTTCAGAGGTGGGTTTTGGTTCAAAACAATTCCAAGTCTGTCATGTACTCACCCTATGATTGTAGGCAAGTTATGGAGCCTCTGTTTCCCTCATTTTCCTCACATGAGAACTGGAAGTAGTATTAATACTACACACCTCATAGGGATATTATGAGGTTAAACATGTTAATTTGTGTAAAGTTATTGGAACAATACCTGTCCTGTAAATATGCTTAATAAATATGATAAAGTATTGATAATCTTTAACTATTCATATCCAGCAATTCTGTTATGTGGATTTTTTATAAGAAAAGTATCAGAGATACTTACAGAACTATAAGAAGAATGCTGTTTTCAGTGCTATTTATATGATTTAAATGGTAATAGCAGAAACATCCAGCAACTGGCAACTGGGTAAGCAGATGTATCTGTGGAGCCATTAAATTTTCTCTGTAGAAGAATTTTTAAAATGCTACAGTACTGCATTTTTAAAAGGACATAAAGAGTATGTATAGAAAAACATGTCTTTGGTTAATATTATTAAATATTACTTAGAACACAATAAACATGGAAAGAAATGTGTCAATATGTGAAGAGTAGTTCTATTTGGACAGTGGTTGATGGGTGAGTTTTCACCATATGCATTTCCATATTTGGTAGTGCTTTTCTATGTTTCCATGTTTTATGGGTTGAATCGTGTTCCTCCAAAATTCATATGTTAATGTTCTAACCTCCAGTACCTCAGAATGTGACCTTGGAAGTAGAATCATGGTAGATCCTGAGTAGTACTCACTCTGGAGTAGTGTGATGCCTAAAGCAATATGATTCATGTCCTTATAAAAAAGGAAAAGTTAGAAGTGCAACAGAATAGTCTCCCCAAGCTTGGTTCCTCAAGTCACTCTCAAGCTTATTTCTTGGGTGCCCTTCATTCCTTGGGTGCCCTTCATTCCCATGTATTCAAGAAAAAGTAAACAGGCTGGCTTGTGTGCATCCTGCACATTAGCAAGAAAATCCTTTTTTCAGGACTGAGGAAAGTGCTACCTGATCCCATGGACTGTTTCACCTGAAAGAGTGTTTTTGAAGGTGTAGGTCTTTGGGTCACACCATATCAGTTTGATCAGATAATTTCTGTTGACCATATGGTTTACAGTGACCATCTAATTTTACTCTGGGAGTCTGGAGTCTGAGTTGATGGGGTCAGTCATGCAGTAGTACCTGCCTATGCGAGTGATCCTTTAATAAAAATTGTGGAAACCACGGATCAGGTGAGCTTCCTTGTTGATAACACTTTAAATGTGTTATCACACATCACTGAAAGGAGAGTTAAGCGCATCCTGTGGGACTCCACCATGTGGGGACAACTGAAACCTAGTGCTTTGTTTCTTCTGATCTTTGCCTCACATACCTTTCTCTTTGCTGATAGTAATCTGTATCCTTTCACTGACCATGAGTGTGACTGTATCTGAGCCCTGTGAGTTCGACTAGCAAATGATTGATCCTGATGGTGGCTTTTGGAACCCCAAGTACTGCATGTAAACTAATATAATTATAGGTTCCAGGGATTAGGACATGGGCATATTTTAGGACTGTGGTTCTGCCAATAGCGTAATATAGTTGAATTATATTTTAGTTCACAAATTAAGTATGAACATTTTTTAACATAATAACAAAGTTATACTTCTGTTGCACAGTCAAATGAAGATGTGGAAGTTATTACTGTGACCATTATAGTAAAAATGAAGAAAGAGTGAGGAGGGTAGGGGGAATATGGTAGGGAAAGGGAGGGAAGGAAAGGAAGAGAAAGGAATTTGCAATTTGCTTCTATAGAGTATGTTGTAAAATCTGTATTTTTGTATAAAAATTTTAAAGTAGACAATAGTAAATGTCATTGTGAACAAAGACATAAGGAATTTGATAAGGAGAATGCAAAAAGACAATGACTCACAGAGGCAAACACCAGCTTTCCCCATCCTTTAAAACCTATTACAAACAGAATGTGAGACTAGAAATATTGATCATTTGGAATTTGTTCTAAGTTTTCTGACACCCTCTATGGGAAACAGGGAATTTAGTATGAATGTCAAGCCACAAAAATAGATGCTTCGTGTCTCCTTTTCAATACATCATTTTTTATCATCTCAGAAGCAATAGTTCTCTTGTTAGCTGTCAAGTATTCCGGTTCAATTATCCTCCTCTTTCTTCTTTAAGAAAACTAAACATTGTTTAACCTTTCAGATTTCCTAAGTCAAATGTTAAGGAAGCAGTATGGAAAGGCTACTTTCATGGGCTATAAACATCAACTCAACTCTATCCTTGAAGAAAAAGTTTTTTTCCTACTAAGAAATTATGTTTGGAGCAAATGAAGAATTTTTTTATCAAATATTAAGAACTGCTAACAATTTGTACCCAGAAAAATTAAACTGTAGGCCAGAGATGGGATTACCAAGTAGTGTCTTCAAGCAAACAAGGTGTTAATATGTATTAAGGAAGTCCTGCAGGGGATCTGCTTAATGATCCTAATATATTAGTTTTCCTGTCCATTTTCTTGCCACTGTCTCATGTTCTCTGTAACTTGCTTCCTAACAGTTTTTAGTTTTTTTTGTCTATTCTCTGATCCAGCCACATTTATCTTCATCCAAACATGTATACATTTCTGCAAATGAGCTCATCTGACTTCTGCATAAAACCCTTTAACCCTTAGAGTTCAGTCTGTATATGGTACCCAATGATGTGATTAAGACACCAGCCATCATTGTAACTCAGTATTTTCACACATTTTGCAGTAGCCCCCCCCATATCCCCTGGGGATATATTTCAGGACCCCAGGTGGATGCCTGAAACTGGATAGTCCTGAACTCTATATATATCACATTTTTTCCTAAACATACATACTTATGAAAAGGATATTTTATAAATTAGGTACAGTAAGACATTAACAATAATAACTAATAAAATGGAATAACTAATAAAACAATAATAACAATAATAACATCCTATAATAAAAGTTACGTGAATGTGATCTCTCTCTCTCTGTACTTTCTTTTTGTTAATGATGTGAGATGTTAAAATGCCTATGTAATGAGAGGAAGTGAAGTGAATGATATCAGTATTGTGACTAATATTGACCTTCCAACAATTTTTCAGAAGGAGGATCATCTGCTTTTGGACTATAGTTGACCCTGAGTAACTGAAACCACAGAAAGTGAAACTGAGGATAAAGGGACTCTTACATTTCCTTGTGGGTGGTCTGTCTTCCTCCTCCTCTACCTCTTTCTCTTCATCTAGCCATTTGGTTTTTCCAATTGCTTTTCAAGACTCAAACTTTTTTTTTTTTCAGAGTTTTCTTATGAATTGCATGATTTGTGTTCTCTCAGTGCTCTACCATCCTTGATGAATTGTCTTATGTTTCTTAATACATTTGTCGAGCTTGCCTTACAACAAAGTAAGTCTTTGAGGGCATGTCTTATATCTTATCAGAATTTTTGTTTCTAAAGTCTTTCTTAGTGTCTGGTGAATATTATCTATTTAATACACACTTGATAAATGCTTAACAAAATAGAGTTAAGTATTATTTAGAATGCAATGTTCAGATTGAAAATGGAGTTATCAACCTGAATTAGATCCCTAGCTTTGCTTCCCCTTCTATGGATGCCAACACTCTATATACTCTCAGTTTCTCTAGCATTGTTTCTCAGTTGTATAGGTTATCTACTTCAATTAATTTCAACTGTGCTTATTACTATAAAAAGTAGCAATTATTTTAAAAAAGGAAGCACTTAATTACAGATAAAATAACCTGGCATAATGACTCATTTAACTTTGCACAGTAACTGAGTGAACTTAATATGACGTTTAATTTATATACATATTTATATGAAGAAAAAGGTGAGAAAGAGAAAGAAGGAGTTTCAGATCAAGGGGAGATTCTAGAGACAGCTGGAGGTGGGGGCCTAGGTTTCTGCTCGATCTGTGTTTCTGTTTCACCTGGAAATAAATATGAAACAGACTGGCTTTTTTTCCTTTCTTTTGACATGTCACAAGACCTTTTTTTCCCCCACATTTACTCCCTTAATGAATTTTCAGTATATGTATTTTTAGTTTGTCTTGACTTGTTACCTTAGAAATGCTCCAGTTTTAGAGGATATATTCAGGAAATGCAATCTAGCAGAACACCTACTACTCTGGTATCTATTAGTCCCTTTGGGGAAGATGTTCCTTGTATTGACTGTACGAGTTTGCAGGTTTCAGCCATTCTACAGTCCATGGCAGGAGCACATGGGAAGGCAAGTTTGAGAAAAATGGCAAACTCTTAGACCAACAGAAGGTACTTTGTGCACAAGGCAAGAGTATACAAGAATGAGGTTGGAAGGTAAACAGTGGCAAAATAATAAAGAAGGAAATAAGGCTCCCTAAAAATTGGATTATATCCATGTCATTATATCTTTGGAAAGAAATTAATACTTTTGTAAATAGATGTTTGAGGGGATCATATTTTCTTTTTCTGGAAAGAAAGACCAGATGTGGAGATTCTAATTCTAATATGATAAAATTGACACATTTTCATCACATGTTTACTATACTTTTTGCAGACACTATGCTAAGCCAAGTTATGAAGCAAGAAATTGTGAGGGAGTTTTTAAAAATAGTTACCATGAAGGTGGAGAGAAAAAAAACATAAGAGTTTATTTAATAGAGTTAACAAGATTGGTTGATCAATTAAGAGAAAGTATAAGAAGAGGAAAAAATTAAAGGAAAAATTTGAGATCTTCTCAGGGGTAGATGGATATATGACAGTCTTCAAAATACAAAATTTATTTTTACTGAAAGTTGTAGTAAAGATAATTCAATTTTGGACATCTGTGGTTGAAACATTTTTTTTTTTCATAGTCTGGAGAACATGTTGGCATGGAATTGGATTTAATTTCCTGGTGCCTCTAAATGAGAAAAAAGTGAGGAGAGAAACGTAGATTTGACAAATAGTAAAAAAAAAAAAATTGCAAAAAAAGAGACATTTAAAATAGTTCGTGCAAATCCAAGGGTTCTTTTAATACATGAGTTATGGCATAAAATATATTTAATGTAAAAATTTTAATAAATTTGTGTCTAATAATCAAAGGAATGGATATTGAGAAAACAATGAAATAAATATTTTGATACATGCATTTGGCCAAGATAAAAAATATTCTGGCAATAATTTTTCTTTTTTATTTTCATGATTTCCTAGGAACTCTGAGTGGGTATAACTCCTTAGAAAGTAATTTGATGGAGCACCTGGGCGGCTCAGTTATTAAGCATCTGCCTTGGGGTTAGGTCATTGTCCTGGGGTCTAGAGATTGAGCCCCATATTGGACCCTCTGCTCAGCAGGAAGCCTGTTTCTTCCTCTCCCACACCCCCTTCTTGTATTCTATCTCTAGCTGTCTTTCTCTCAGTGTCAAATAAATAAATAACATTAAAAAAAAGTAATTTGACAATTTTATGTCAAGAAATTAAAAACATTCATTTTAGTTCCTGTTTCTTATTATTAATAGAAATCGTCTCTGTTTAAATGAGATATTATTATTTGGTATTTTTATAATATGGAAAAGGTGAATCAAATTTACTTTTGAATAGGGGAATTATTAAACATTATGTTGAATATTTCTGATGAGATACTATTTTGCAGTTTAAAAATTGTAGTTCTAAATAATTTTGATGACTTTAAAGATGGGTACATTGAAAGTATATCACAAATGTATGATGAAAGAATTAAATTAATAACATGGTAATACAAAACTATGCCACTCTGACCCAAAGTACACCCAGTACAAAATGTTACATTTTCACATATGCAATAAACATGCCCATATAGCAAATAGATGAAATTTATGTGACTTGTAGGGTGATTTTAATTTCTTACACTATAGTTTTCTAACTTTTGTGATTTTCCTATCAGAAATATCTGCTAATTTATGAATTAAAACTCCACCTTTCTCAGATACGCCATCTGTGTTCTCTGTAGGTAGACTCACAGTGTATATTAATGTTCTAAAATAATGTTAATAAATTTATATGGCTATGGAATCTCATTTTTCTTAATTAATTTGCCATTTATATTTGACCTGAGTAGTGAGTCAGAGTGGGAAAAAGTTTCACCAAGTTTCCTCTTCTCTCTTAAGGAGCCTTTCGCAGAGGCCTCAGAAGAGGACCTTGGCTTAACGCATCAGATAAAAAGACTAGAAACAAGGGTGAAAAATACAGAATATACAGACAAGCATGATCAGCTAGAGAGGACCGAGTCCCTCAGTCCTTTAAAGTGCTTTAAGTCTGATGTTGAGAGAGTAGCTATCTCTTGAGAGATCAGCCAGGTAAACTTTTTTGTTTTTAAGTGGAGACTTGAAACATCACACATAGATTGTTAAATCAAGAGCCAGACTCCTCAAAATGAAATTTTGAAATATATTTTGACATAAAAATTTTCACAAATCATACTATAGTTCTTACTCTGTGGAGTGATATTCATATCATCTTCATCCATTTGGAGCTCTTTCTTAAAGAGAATAAATAGCAGGGCGCCTGGGTGGCTCAGTTGGTTAAGCGACTGCCTTCAGCTCAGGACATGATCCTGGACACCCGGGATCGAGTCCCACATCGGGCTCCCTGTTCGGCAGGAAGCCTGCTTCTCCCTCTCCCACTCCTCCTGCTTGTGTTCCCTCTCTCGCTCTGTTTCTCTCTATCAAATAAATAAAATCTTGAAAAAAAAAAGAGAATAAATAGCACTGAAGTAAAAAGCAAATATGACTCATTTCTCTGGAAGAGGAACAGGTGTTCCTTTATTCTTCGTGTTATTTAACAGACATGTGTTCTTCTACTTTGGGTGCTCTTTAACAGACATGTAGTAATGCGTGTTCTCCTGGAGAAAACAATGACTGTCATAATTAATAGTGTTCTCTGAACAAAAAAAAGCCAATTCTTTATAATCTGGTAATCATGCATATTGACTCTCAAAGCTAGAATTAAATTAATGCACCAGTGTGATGGAACGCCAAGTGGTAGTTTATTTCATGATGTAATATTTAAGTCATTTCTCCATTGTACATGAAGATGTGTCCTATTTTATGACCAATGTTACATTATTTATCTTCATGACTGAAGTTTTATTTTCTTTCTACTGCTATTCTTAGAAATTATGATTTATCTATTTCCTAATGGAATGGTTCAAGTAAAAGGTTATTCCAAAGAAATAAGAACTCAATAAAATGTTTTATCAAATGACATAGAGATCGAAGGGATTCACAATTAACTTATTAGTTAATAAACACTGGAGGAAAATACAAACAGCAAACAAACAAAAAACAAGCTTTGCAATTACTATATTATGGTCTAAAGTCATGATCTGTTAGATGATCTGAGGAAGGATTTAAAAACTTAATATTTGTGATGTTCTCTACCTCATTAGTATTCTATTGCTTGACCTACCTATTTTTTTTTTCACTTAAGCAGAGCTTTTTATAGCAGTGTTACTCACCATTCATCTTTTTAAAATTTAATTAGTGAATAGTTTATTTTTTAGAGTTAATGCCTAGACATTTTAGATATTAAAATCCATTAACTTAAAAATGTTGATATATTCCCCAAAAGAAAGAACAAGAGGTAGTATTCACTGCTAGGGATTTAATCAATAGGGATATAAATAAGATGTCTGAACTAGAATTTAAAACAATTATGAAGATACCAGTGACCTTGAAAGCAACTAAGAAGACACTAGAAAATCCCTTACTATAGAAGTAAAAGAAGTAAAATCTAGTCAGGCCAAAATTAAAAATGTTGTTACTGAGATGCAAACCCAAATGGAGGCCTTAAAAATGAGATGAACAAAGCAGAAGAGAGTGGTGATATAGAAGATAAAATGATGGAAAATAAGTTGAGAAGAGGAGAGAAGGAAAACTACTGGATCATGAAGAAAGATCTAGAGAACTAAGCAATTTTATAAAATGAAATAATATCCAGAAAATAGGGATCCTAGAAGATGAGGAGTGAGACTAAAGGGCAGAAGATTTATTTCAACAAATTATAGTTGAGAACTTCCCTAATCTGGGGAAGAAAACAGGCATTCAAGTACAAGAGGCACAGAAAGCCTCAATAAATCAATAAAAAGTGGTCAACATCTCCACATATAATAGTGAAGTTTATAAATTTCAAAATAAAGAGAATATTCTGAAGGCAGCCTTGAACAAGAGTCCCTTAACCTACAAGGCAGAAACATAAGGCTGGCTGCAGACTTATCCACAGATACCTGGCAGGCCAGAAAGGACTGGCATGATATATTCAGCATGCTAAGTGGGAAAAATATGCAGCCCAGAGTACTTTATCCAGCAAGGTTGTCATTTAGGACAGAAGGATAGATAGAGGTTTTCCAGGACAAACAAAAGTTCAAGGAATTTATGAATACTAAGCCAGCCCTGCAAGACATAGAAAGGGGATCATTTGACCAGAGAGCCTAAAAGTAACAAAAAAACAGAAAGAAACAGAAACAATCTACAGGAACAGTGACTTTGCAGGTAATACAGTGGCACTAAATTCGTATCTTTCAGTGATTATTCTGAATGTAAATAGACTAAGTGCTCCAATTAAAAGACATAAGTTCTCAGAAGCATAAAAAGATAAGACCCATTGATGTATTGCTTACAAGAAACTCATTTTATTTTATTTTATTTTTGTTTTTTAAATTCTAATAATATTTTATCTATTTTTTACACTTCAACTGGATATAAGTGATATATGGTAGTTTTTCTGTGTGTGTGTGTGTGTGTTTTATTTATATTTTTTATAAATTTATTTTATTTTTTCAGTATTCCAAGATTCAATTAATTTTTTATATCCCACACCCAGTGCTTCATGCAATATGTGCCCTCAATACCCACCACCAGGCTCACCCATTCCCCTATCCCCCCTCCCATCTAAAACCCTCACTTTGTTTCTCAGAGTCTAAAGTCTCTCATGCCTCATCTCCTTCTCTGATTTACCCCAGTTCACATTTCCTTTCCTTCCCCTACTGTCCTCCATGTTACTCCTTATAGTCCACAAGTAAGTGAAACCATATGATACTCGGCTTTCTCTGCTTGGCTTATTTCACTCAGGATAATCTCCTCCAATCCTGAAAAAGACTCATTTTAGACCCAAAGACTGAAAGTGAGGGGATGGAAATCCATTATGCCAATGGACATCAAAAGAAAGCTGGAGTAGCCATCCTTTTATCAGGCAAACTAGATTTTAAACCAAAGACTGTATTAAAAGATGAAGGACACTACATCATAATGAAAGAGTCTATCCAGCAAGAAGATCTAACAAGTAAAATACTTATGCCTTTAACTTGGGAGCAGAAAAATATATAAATTACTAATAATAAAAATAAAGGAACTAATTGATAATAGTACAATAATAGTAGGGGACTTTAACATCCCACTTGATGCAATGGACAGATCATCTAAGCAGAAGATCAACAAGGAGATGAAGGCTTGAATGATGCATTGGACTAGATGGACTTAACCGATATATTCAGAGCATTTCACCTTAAAGCAGCAGAATACACATTCTTCTTGAGTTCAAATTCAACATTCTCCAGAAGAGATCACATACTGTGTCACAAATCAGGTCTTAACGAGTATAGAAAGATTGATATTATAACATGCACGCTTTCAGACCACAGTGCTTTAAAGTTGAAGTCAGTCACAAGAAAAACTTGGAAGGACCACAAATGCATAGGGTTAGTAGGCTAAAGAATGAATGGGTAAACCAGGGAATTAAAGAAGAATTAAAAAAAATATGGGAGCAAATGAAAATGAAAACATGGCATTTAGGAACCTTTGGAATGCAGCAAAGGTGGTCCTAAGAGAGAAGTTGATAGCAATACAGGCCTTCCTCAGGAAATAAGGGAAGTCTCAAATACACCATCTAATGTTACACCTAAAGGAGCTGGAGCAACAACAGCAAATAAAGCCTAAGTCCATCAGGAGAAGAGAAATACTAAGGATTAGAGCAGAAATCAGTGCTATAGTAATGAAAAAAAAAGAACAGTTCCATAAAACTGGGAGCTGGCTCTTTGAAAGAATGGATAAGATTGATAAATACCTAGCCAGACTTATCAAAAAGAAAAGAGAAAGGAACCAAACAAAATCACAAATGAGTGAGGAGAAATCACAACCAACACCACAGAAATAGAAACAATTTTAAGAGGATATTATGAGCAATTATATGCCAAAAAACTAGGCAATCTGGAAGAAATGGATGCATTCCTAGAAACAAGTAAACTGTCAAAAATGAGATAGGAAAAATTAGAAAACTGGAATAGAGATAACCAGAAAATAAATTGAATCAATACTCAAAAAATCTCCCAATTAACAAGAGTCTAGAGCTGGATGGTCTCCCAGTGAAATTCTACCAAACATTTAAAGAAGAATTAATACTTCATCGTCTGAAACTGTTCAAAAAAATAGAAATGGAAGAAAAGCTTCCAAACTCATTCTTTGAGGCCAGCATTACCTTGATCCCCAAACCAGAAAAGACCACACTTAAAAGGTGAATTACAGACCAATATCCCTGATGAACACGAATGTCAAAATTCTCACCAAGATATTAGCCAATAGGATCCAACAGTGCATTATAAGGATTATTTACCACTACCAAGTGGGATTTATTCATGGGCTGCAAGTGTGGTTCAACATTGACACATCAATGAACATGATACAATGTATTAATAATTTTTAAAAAAGATAAGAACTATATGATCCTCTCAATAGATGCAGAAAAAGCAACTGAAAAAGTATAGCATCATTTCTTGATAAAAACTTTCCATCCTGTGAGGACAGAGGAAAGATAGCTTAATATCATAAAAGCCATACAAGAAAGACTCAGAGCAAATATCATCATTACTGAGGAAAAACTTCTCCTAAGGTCAGGAACGTGACAGAGGTGTCCACTCTCTCCGTTGTTGTTCAACTTAGTACTGGTCCTAGCCTCAGCAATCAGACAGCAAAAATAAAAGGCATCCAAATCAGCAAAGAAGAAGTCATATTTTGACTCTTCATAGACAACATCATATTCTGTGTAGGAAACCCAAAGACTTCACCTAACAATTATTAGAACTGATATAGGAATTTAGTGAAGTGGCAGGATATAAAATCAATGCACAGAAGTCAATTTCATTTCTGTGCACTAACCATGAGGCAGAAGAAAGAGAAATCAGGGAATCAATCCCATTTACAATTGCACCAAAAACCGTAAGATATCTTGAAATAAACCCAACCAAAGAGGAAAAGAAAAGGATTTCAGTTACTCTGAAAACTATAGAGCACTCATGAAAGAAATTGAGAAAACACAAAGAAATGGAAAAACATTCCATGCTCATGGATTGGAAGAACAAATACGGTTAAAATGTCTATGATATAATCTAAAGCAATCTATGCATTCATTACAATCCCCGTCAAAACACCACCAGCATTTTTCAAAGAGCTGGAACAGTCTTAAAATTTGTATAGAGCCAGAAAAGACCCCCAATAGCAAAGGAATGTTAAAAAGAAAAGCAAAACTGGAGGCATCACAATTCTGGACTTCAGGCTATATTATATATCACCAAGACAGTATGGTACAGACACAAACACACACATATAGATCAATGGATCAGAATAGAGACCCCAGAAATGGACCCTCAACTCTGTGGTCAACTAATCTTTGACAAGGCAGGAAAGGATATCCCATGGAAAAAAAAAAGATAGTTTCTTTAACAGATGGTGTTGGGACAGCCACATGCAGAAGAATGAAACTCGTACACTTTCTTATACCATACATGAAAATAAACTCAAAATGGATGAAAGACTTAAATGTATGACAGAGACAGAAATCCATTAAAATCCTGAAGGAGATACAGGCAGCAGCCTCTTTGATCTAGGCCACAGCAATTTCTTTCTAGATAAGTCTCCGAAGGCAAGAAACAAAAATGAACTACTGGGACTTCATCAAGATATAAAGGTTTTACATAGCAAAGAAAACAGTCAACAAAACTAACAAGCAATGCATAGAATAGGAGAAAATATTCACAAATGGTATATCAGATAAAGAGCTAATAACCAAAATCTATAAAGAATTTATCAAACTCAACACCTGAAAAATAAAAAAATCCAGTCAAGAAATGGCAGAAGACATGAACAGACATTTCTTCAAAGAAGACATGCAAATGACCAACAGACACATGAAAAAATGTTCTACATCACTTGGCATCAGGGAAATCCAATCAAAACCACAATGAGATACAACCTCAAATTTGTCACAGTGGCTGAAATTAAGAACTCAGGAAATAACAGATGTTGGTAAAGATTGGGAGAAAGGGGAACCCTCTCATACTGTTGGTGGGAATGGAAACTGGTGTAGCCACTCTGGAAACAGTACAGAGGTTCCTCAAAAAGTTAAGCTATCCTGTAACCCAGGAATTGCACTACTAGGTATTTATCCAAAGGATACAAACATAGTGATTTGAAGGAGCACATGCACCCCAGTATTTATAGCAGTGATGTTCACAATAGCCAAAATATGGGAAGAGCCCAGATATCCATTGATAGATGAATGGATAGAGAAGATGTGGCATATATCTATATCTATATCTATATCTATATCTATATCTATATCTATATCTATATCTATATCTATATCTACATCTATATCTATCTATGCATACACACACACACACACACACACACACACAATGGAGTAGACATCAAAAAGAAATGAAGTCTTGACACTTGCAATGACATCAGTGGAAGTAGAAGGTATTATGCTAAGCCAAATAAGTCAGTCAGAGAGTCAAATACCATATAATTTTACTTATATGTAGAATTTAAGAAACAAAATAGATGAACATAGGGGAAGGGAAGAAAAAATAAAGATGAAAATAGGGAGTCCAACCATAAGAAACACTTGAACTCTAGTAAACAAACTGAGGGTTGCTGGAGGGGTGGCGAGTGGGAGAAATGGGTATATGGGTGATGGGTGTTAAGCAGGGCACTTGATATAATAAGCACTGGATGTTATATGCAACTGATGAATCACTAAATTCTAACTTAATACTACTAATAATACAGTATGACATTAGCTAAATTGAATTTAAATAAAGAATTAAAAATAGTTGTATGCTATTAGTCATCTATGGAATGATTTGCAAAATATTCTTTCATTCTATGTGCTTATACTCTACAAAAAAGAAACAAATGAGACTCAGAGATGTTTATGGGAGATGGTGATTCTTTCTTTACATATGGGTGGTAGGGCATAGAATTGTCAGAAGTGATACCCTAACCTCACATTTTAATGTTTGTATTGTCTTCCAAGATTCATATTGTCTTGGAAATGGACAAGATATTTCTAGGGCAGTGAAAGATTAGATTACTTATTACTTATAGCCATACTACATTCTTTCACATTTGGTAAGGTGTGATTTGGTAAGATCCAGAGATCTTTGTACATTTACCTGTGTCAGCAAGGAACCTCCTGTTAGTGAGGAATGCCAGAAATATGAATCTAGAAGTTTACGTAGATCAGGGACAGTTACCCTCTCACTTCTCCTCAGGGAAAAAGAGAAACCATTGTTCTTTAATATAAACAAATTTAGAAGAAACAGTGACCTTTTCTTGGTTCTTATTATTTGGAATGTAAATAATAAGAAAATGTCTTGGAAGATAAGACAAGGATTTTCAAATTAAAGGGAGATTTATCTATTTTAAAATATAAACACTTAGAAAATTACTCTCTAAATCTCTCAGGAAGATTCTCGGCTACTCAGTTGTCTTTTCCATCAATCCTCTGAACTTCATTGTCTAAAGGAGATAAGAAGATAAGAAGTTTATATCTTTACCATTAAGGAAGCAATTGTCTGCCAGTCCAATACCCACAGCATGTGAGGAGCAAATGTTTTGGGAGAAATAAAAGCAAACGTTCCCCATCTTATAGCATATCCATTTCTATAGCTCTGGAGGCCAGGAGTTTGAAGGAATATTCAGAAAGATTTGTCTTCCCACAGGATACACCTGAATCAATAAAAAGTTTTTTAGATGGTAAAAATAATGAGCTAGGTAATTTCAAGGCAGGTATACTTAGGGAAAGGGTCTTGCTGTGCCCTTCAATTAGAAACAGGGACATCAGTTTAGTTTGCTTTGTTGTTGGATAAGCCATATAGGAAAAAAGAAAAACTTTCCTCTTTTTTGGAAGTGAATAGAAAAAAGGTTCTATTTTCTTTGAAAAAGAATAAAAAGAATATTTTCCTATATTACTTTGGATTAATTACAAAGAATTAGAAAAAACTAACACTGTTTTAAATGTCTTTTCCCTTAGTGTAACTGTGGTGACATACAGATAGCCATATTTTAAGAGAACGAAGTATCACAAGACATGTAAATATGGCATGGAAATTACAGAAGTTAAAAAAAACCCAAGCACACTTCTGTAACCCATAAACAGTTATACTGCTTGACTCTGCACAAATATCCAGTGCCAGAAAATTTCTGTGAAAAGGCATTTTTTAAGATGTAATACTGAGTCTTATGATCACAGGGCATGTATTGTTACTGTGAGCTTGTCAGATGATAAATGAGGATGTAATTCCAGAAATTAATTAGCTGAAAAGAGTGTCTACCTATTTCAGTAACTTCCCATGGAAAGTGTGCATTCAATTTTATGCCAAAAATTGTCTCTTTTTATAGCTATTAGCTGGTAATTTTTTTAGAATCCTTAAACTGATAATGAATAAGTGTTAAGCCAGCTAAAAAATGTAATTGATTTTGTTTGAGTAAAAATATCATTATGAGGACATAATTTTAAGGTTAAAAAAATTGAATATTTTTGCCTTCTAAGTGTCTTCCATTTGAAGGTTAATATGTCATTAAAACGCTTCTTTTTTTCTGTTTTTTCCCTTCCTAAATATCATTAATAGTCTACTCAGTGTTCGTTAAAAAGATGAATAAAATTTCTCTAATTCCAGATTTATCATGGCTTTCTTGCTATCTATCATAATGTGTCATATATCTAGCTATCTCTTAACCTATTCCTAAATACATTTTAATTATTCTGAACTTATATACAATAAACTATGTATGTCATTTGATAAAAACATTCACTTAGAAAACCTAGGCCTTCTCCAAAATGAATATAACCAATAATAATACTATATTTGATTTTTCTGGTACTTGATTATGTCATATCAACTTCACTTTTTTTGTTAGTTCATAAATAAATCTTTGATAAAAGACTGATTAAGGATCTGTTATGTGTCAGAGACTGGGCTAGGTAAAGCTTTACAAAGAGGACTAAGCCCAGAAGTAATTATATATAACACAATAATTAATCTCAATGGCTTTGAAATCAGATAAACTTGGGCACAGTTCCAATTCTATCATTTAGGGTTTGTGTATGACATTCTGGATGGTAATTGCATGATTTTTAGTAATTTAGTTTAACCATAAAATAAAAATGCCAATACTAATAAAATCAGAAATATTACTTCAAGTAAATATAGACTTGGACCTTATGCCTTTCACAGAATCAACTCAAATATATTATAAAAATGTAGAATACAAAACTATGAAAATCTTAAAAGGTGACGACTATAAGCTAGGTCATATAGGATGAAATCTTGACCTGTTGAGCACTTAGTTTAAGATAAATTATACTCAATTCATAAAATAAAATGGATAAATTAAACTTCAGTAGAGTTAAAAACATGTGATAACGCTAAGAGAATGAGAAGACAATGGGAGAAAAATTTTGCAAAATACATTCAAGATATGCAAACAACTTAAAACTTAACAGTAAGAAAACAAGCAAAATAGTTAAGAAATGGGCAAATGATATGAACAGATATCTCACCAAAGAAATATACAGATGGTAAGTAAACATATGAAAAGATGCTCAGCATTATATGTCACTGGGGAATTGCGGTGAGATACCACCATGTACCTGTTTGAATGGTAAAGTTCAGAATACAACAAATGCTGATGAGGATGTGGAGGAACAAGAAAGCTCATTCATTGATGGTAGAAATGCAAAATGGTATAGCCACTTTGGGAGACAGTTTATCTGTTTCTTACAAAACTAAACATACTTAACATCCAGCAATCACATTTCTTAGTACCCAGATATCTTAAAAACTTATGTCTATACAAAAACCTTCATGCAAGTGTTTATAGCACCTATTTTCATCACTGTCAAAACTGGAAAGCAGTCAAGACATCCTCCAAGAGCTGAATGGAGATATAAAGTGGCAAATCCCATACAATGGAATATTATTCAATGATACAAAAGAAATGAGCTACTGAGCCATAAAAAACATAAGGAGGAAAATTAAATGCATACTGCCAAGTGAAAGAAACCAATATGAAACATCTGAATACTGTGTGACTCCAAATATATGACATTTTGAAAGGATAAAATTATGGAGACAATATAAAGATCAGTGGTTGGCTAGGGAATTGAGGGAAGCAATGGAAGGATGACAAGGCTCAGCACAGGAGCTTTGTAGGGCAGTAAAATTATTCTGTGTATACAGTGATTATGGACACACACCATTACACATTTGTGAAATTCTGTAAGATATACAACACAAACAGTGGACTTTAATGTAAACCATGAACTTTAATTAATAATAATGTATCAGCAAATGTTCAGCAGTTATAACAATGTACCAAAATAATACAAGATATAAATAATAGGACAAACTATGTGGAAACAGAGGGAGTACATGGTAACTTTTTATACTTTCCAATTTTTTTGTAAACCTAAGTCTGCTGTAAAAATTCCTATGTTTAAAAAAGGTAAAAGAAAGATTTTGAAAAAAGTGTGGAAAAATATACAACTTTGAGAATTAAATGAGATTTTTTTCATCAAGTTCTTAGCTCAAAGAATGGTAAGTATATATTAAGTAATATATAACAAAATTGGAGCTAAATGTAGGAGTTATGCTGATAAATATGATATTGGTGATAAAGAAAAAAGGATATGATTAATATGATAGTACCCATTTGCCATCCCCCCAAAATCCCTCAAATTCAGAATGAATGAATATTTATATCAGGATTGGAGGTTGAATACAGCTATGTAGAAGTTTTCCACAGAAATATGTCGTTTGGGCTGAGATTTGAAGGTTAAGTAAATCTGACTAGAAAGAGCAGGGAATAAAGAGCTTTTCAAAGAAGTGGTATTTACAAAGCAATGAATACCTGGCAAATTTGGGAAACTGACTAGAAAACATGTCGAAAGCATTGAATTCATGGCAAAAAGCCAATAGCCCTTAAAAGATGATCTACAAATTACTTGATTTAGATTTTAAAAGTAAACAAGGAGTATTGCATTCCTATTATTATAAATTAGCTATTTGCTTTACATTTTCAGATTAATGAGTTATTGGAGATTTCTAGGCTGCTTACCCACTGTTTTATGCATTTATAAAAATGCATTATATTAAATGTGACTTGGATTAAGAAATTTAGGATTAATATTGACTAGATAAAATTACTCTAGAAATATCTAGCTGATTGAGTACTTCAGGAAATTTTCATTGATACCTTGAACACTAAAATATAATAAAGTATTCTGCCTACTTTCTTCATTAAAAACTTTACTGAGGGGGCCTGTGGTAACTCAGTCCTTTAAGCATCCAACTCTTGACTTCCACTTGGGTCATGACTCAGGGTCATGGGATCCAGCCCTACTACATTGGACTTTGCATTCAACCCAGAGCCTGCCTGAGATTCTCTTTCCATTTCCCTCTGTCCCTCATGGCTATGCACATACACTCTCTCTTCCTAAATAAATAAATAAAAATCTTTAAAAAAATTACCGGGAATGTTTTGTTATTATTGTTGCTAATAACTTAAATTTTAATATAATCACTGATGAGGCATGAATAGGCATTTTTTGTATGGTTTAACAGAAAGCAGTTTGCCATAGAAATAATTTCTGAGGTTTACATGAAAAAAGCATTCTCCATATATGTATGTATATTCAGAAATAGAGTTTTTTCTGTTACATGACATATTGTATTTTGTAGATCAGTAAATGACGAAAATATTTCATGATTACACTTTTGTAATGATTCTGCAACATAAAATTTCCTGATTACTAAAAATGAGAGTCATTAAGAAATCTGCTTTTAAATGTGACATATGCTATAAATTTTTACTGTGCTATTTAAAATGTATTTTCTGTTCTTTATACTTTATTATTAAAATGTATGTATTTTTGATAGCTTATTGTACTATTTTTTCTCTTAAGTATAATGTTATCAGCCTCAAAATTGTTGAGTTGGATTCTTTTTTTTTTAAACTAAACTCTTTTTTCTTAAACTAAACTCTAGTGTGACCCTTATAACAGTGATGCATGACTCAAAGATCACAAGGTGATTGATGGCTTCCTATGGGTCTGATAATGACAGTCTGAAATGAAAATACAATTTATCTGGTGTGAAAAATACAGTGGTCCCTAAAGCATCTAAAGTATCAATGTGGATGTTCATAGGAAGTAGCAGTAGTCATTATGGTACAAGTTTACCACAGTTAAATTTAGTCTTTAAGGCACCATTTATTACCATCCCAAGTACTTTTTTTTATATATATAGTATCCATAAGCAGAATTCATGATCATCCAAGAGAGACCAAACTTATAAGTTACTATATCAACTTCTAAAAGTAACGAGTAGCCTGGGGAGTTATGATTTACTGTCAGTCTAGCAAGAAATGTCAGTGCCCTAGAATATGAGGAGCCAAGTGTCATCTAGCCAGATTTGTGAACTTTTCACTTTGCCATTCACTAGACAGCAAACAGAAAATTAGTCTATAAATAATTGAACTTGAAATTTTTTTGAAAATCTATCACAGCATGTTAAAAGCAATTTTGTTCTTGAATTAGCTCTCTACAAGTAGTAAATATGTCAAACAGCCTTTAAATAATGCAACATATAGAGCAACAGATAAGGAGGTTTAATAAGAATAAGAGAAAAGAAGACATTAGAAAATACACGTGATGCATGGCTTTGTTGGTTGTATTTTCTTTCTGAGAAAATTGGAATATAAATCTGATTTTTAAATGCCCATTAAAAGTAGACAATTTACATAATGATGTTTTAATATTCTAGGAAAATGATACAAATTTGTAAATAAACATTTCTAATATGCCCTTCTCTATTCTGTACACAGAGAACATACGTTTAAGCATTCTTAGGAAAGAAAACAGAGTTAGAAGTGACTCAGTGCTCATAAAGATACAGGAAAAGATGAAGGGTGAAATGTTTCAATAAAACCTCTACTATGCAATTCTTTAAAAGCATTCTGAACAGATATTCAAATGAAAGGACACCAAGTTTTTAGATAGTTTTAGGAAACCATCTTCATAACACTAAAATATTTATTTTTTATTCTTTTTATATTTTGATATCTTTAAAAAGAAAATCTTTAAAATCACAGTTAAGTGATACATAGCAGTAATAATTACAGCATAACAATAAATATCTATCGCAGGAAGCATTAATTTGTGTAATGATGCTTATTGAATTTATTTGCTTATTTATTTGTTTAATATATTTTAATGGTAAACAATTCCAAACTTACATGTAATGGTAAGAATGGTACAAATAACATTCTTATACCCAAGCTAGTTGAAAGTAGGTTACTTCACAAGATGGTCCATTACCAAAGAATACTTGGATGTATTTCTTACAAATGGGGGCATTCTGTGATATAACCACATACAATCATCATAATTAGGAAATCAACATTGAAGAAGTACTTTAAAACTCTGGAACTGTTTTTACTCCTGATCAAACATTAACTGATTTACTCAGTTTTCTTTCTCCC